>OVBJ01000528.1:23705-51910 GCA_900406535.1 Noccaea bulbosa | reverse complement strand
TTTACTTACATTTAAGAGTAATTATATTTTGTTTAATATTTTTTGTAAATTATTTCAAAAATATTAAGATAAACTCCGCGTATACGCGGGGCCTTATCTAGTAATATATAAATATACGTATACGTATAAGTTTCCTTATAGAGAATAATGTTCACATCCAGAGCCTGCCTACCGTTATGTGGAATAAACATGGGCCTACGGCCCCAAACTTTTGAAAATTACTTAGAAACAAATATTTATTCTATTCTTAAGTTTTTAATTTACTAAAGAATCACAATACAAAGTGAGGATATAATATAAATAGTAAAACGTGAAAGAAAAAGAAACAAAAACCAAGCAAGGGATTATAAAAATTTGGGTAAGTTTGCTATTTTATTTGTGAGCTCACCAAGTTCCTCGTTAGAGTAAATTTGCTATTTTTATCTATTCTACTTCTCTGTTGTTATTTACTTCTTAATCATCCTATTACAATTTTGTCATATATCACATCATTACATGTTTTAATTTACATTACATTTTGAACTATTTTTGTGTTTACTTCTTTATTTTGTTGTCATATGACAATTTTTATTATCGTAGACACTTTTTTAATGCTTTTGTTGCTGTAAAAATTTCTGTTTTTCACAAGTCTGAGATTTTTTTATCGCCTACGGCATCAATTTACCTCGGCACGGCTCACATCACATCATCTATCGTTGGCCCTATCTAAAGAGAGATAACCAAAACAACCATAACAATTCAATCAAACAAACCTCCCCATATATCTATTGCTACTACTTTAATTTACAATCAAAACAGAGAAAGAGATTGTTCAACTTAAGTTATCAAGATGGAGGAAGTAAAGAGGAGGGATTGCATGGAGAAGGCAAGGCCATTCATTTTAGTGGTATTGTTGCAAGTTGGGATCGCAGGGATGGACATTCTCTCAAAGGTTGCCCTAAACATAGGCATGAGCAATTACGTCCTTGTTGTTTACCGTCACGCTGTTGCTACCGTCGTTATGACCCCTTTCGCCTTCTATTTCGACAAGTATAACTCTCTCTCTATATATTCCTTTATATCAACTTCTTTTAAAAACAAAATTCAATATTTGGTATGATCATAGCAGAATGTCATCCATGCCTCGATTGTGCCTCTATACTTGCGTTTCCATTGCGTTTACGTATGAAAATTTACACGAAAAAAAAAAAAAATGGAAGTAATTAATTAGAATGTTAGAAATCGTAAACGCAAACGCAGAAAAACAAAGTGGTTTTTACGTTTACAACAATCATGCTCAAGTTTGATATATATATTGGAATCGTGGCTCTAGCTAGTTTGATCTATATTGGGAATCGAGTCTGTATGACTAAATCTTTAATCCTACAAAACGAATTATTTGTTAAAAACATTATAGATCATTATACCTGTGGTTGTTGATTGAACGTTTAGTGTGTTGAAATTAGCAAAAAGAAAGAATGAGACTTGTGACGTAATTATATGATAAGAAGGGGACAGCCATATTGTAGAAAGACAAAAGAGTATATATATAATACTTGTAACGGTTTTATCTTTGGTTTTCTGTGGCTTTTGTTAACGTCATGCGAATGAATGATTTTTAACAGAAGATAAGTTATTAAACAGCAATTTAACGAGGATGACATTCATCTGATCTTCTGAGGATTTAACTTTTTCTTGAGGACTGCTGTTGCTTATGTAACTTTCAAATCTTCTGAGGATTTAACTTTTTCATGAAGACATTCATCTGTTGCTTATGTAATTTAATAGTTGAAAAATGATGGTACGACGTTCTAATCAAATCTAATGGTTATGATCTAATTTAACAGGAAGGTGAGACCAAATATGACACCGCTGATATTCTTCAAGATAACAACAACACTCCTTGGTTTACTCGAGTAATATTTTATTTTTCTTTATCTTCAAGATAACACTCTTTTTTTTTTTTTTTTTACGTGAATCTGATTTATTCTTCCCTTTCATGTATTTTGTAATATAGGCCGGTGGTTCTTGAATCTGAGGTTAAGGAAAAATAAGGCAATATTTGGCAAAACATTATCAAAAAATAAGGCAATATTAAACATTAGAAAAAAATAAGGCAATATTTAGCAAAACATTATAAAAAAAAACTATTGTATTTCTTCGCCACTATGCCAAACATTGCGAGTGAAATGCGTGACCGCAGGGGTTTGAGCCAACATTGAGTTTGGCTCAAACGGACCCAAGCAAATCACGCATTCTACTTCCCCATGTTGGAAGTGGAAACGTTCCATCATAACAGAAGGGAGGTCGATTGTTTTTTCAAATACTTTCCTGAGTAATTTGACTAATAAGAAAACTACTCAACCTATGAAAAATGAACCAAAAACAATTCTTAACATCAAAACTATACGCTTAGTAACATCGTGTTCATTTAGGTGGTTAACGTCGTGTTCATTTAAACCACCACCAGACATTTTCAAAAAGGAAAAGAAAGTTGAAACTTGAAACGATGATGATGAAGAAGAATAAGAAGAAGAATGAGAAGAGGGAGTGTGGTGAATGGTTTGGAAGAATGTTGTCTTATATGTTTATAAGTTAATTTATCTTTCTTTAGTTTCTTACCCCTGTGCAGAAAAAATTTGAAACCCATTAACATCCACCCAACCTGCTGAGTTTCCTTAAGCATACCACTCGACGATGCACAAAGGGTTCAAAATTATTATTATTATTATATTATTTTATTGAATTTTGCAAATTATTAATTTATAGAGTCTATTAATTTATCAAATATTAATTTATAGAGTTTGTATATAATTTGGAAAATTTTCAAACTAGTGAATCACCTTTTATAATTTCAAAGATTACAAAACCTAATAGTATATATTTGAATATAAATGTTTATACAGTAATTACATATTCATTCATGTTATTTTAATATGGAAGATAGAAAACAGAAGGATGGATTAGTTGTGAATATTTACAGAGACTCATCTCTAGTTTATGATGAATGGAGAAGATAATGTCAAATTGTTCTCATATAATCTTTTTTTCTCCAATGGAAGGGAAAAAGGGTTAATAATCCATTAGTTGAATTTACCAACAATGAGTAAGCAAGAATAATTCAGAGTAGCTTTCCTCCTTCCTTCCCGTAGATACGCTGAAGTTCCCGTGTAGCAGCTAAAAAGGATTCTGAAGATGCACAAGATGTGAAGACATGAAAATTAAAACAAAGACCATCTAAATATTTGAAATTATCTTGTCAAGAATAGCATGGAGCCATGGACCATTCACCTTTCCACAGACGGAAAGACTTCTGGTTGATAGAGGAGCCAGTGATTGTTGGGATAAGATTGAACAGCCTATCTTGAGGTGTGTTTCTGAGCTCTTGAACTATCCCATAGATTGTCTTCCCGTTCTCAAAGTATATATGATTGTTCGGATGCTTAGTCTTGCAACCAGCGTGCCGTTCAAATTCATATGCATTTACCACCTGGAGGAAAGATTTCTCTCAGCGTCCCCTTCGAATTCATTTCTTATCTTCATTATTCAACAAAATGTAGCTTTACCTTAGAGGAATCACATGAGTCGCATCCACATAGATATCCAGAACCCTTGATAACACCATGAAGCTCCTTCTGGAAACACCAAAACCAAAAACAACAAGAAGGAAAAGAGAAGCTATTAAACAATATCCCCTGATTGCAATTTTTAGAGCGGAAGTATATTAGCTTACCTCACGAGACCAAGCAATATATTTCACTGGAACTCCATCGAGCATACCAGTAGATAGCAAACTCCTTACATTCGAAGGAAAATTATTGCTCTGAACTTTCTTTGATGTTTTCTTCACAGAAACATCAATACTAGAGAGGGTGACATCGCTACCAAGCCCGTTGTTGGTTCTTGATCCAACCAAACCTTTGCTAGTAGGGGTTTCAGATAACTGAGGAGTGGACTGAGCCATCAGGGATTCATAACTGGATATAATCCTTCCAGAGTTATTTGCATCATCATCGTTAGAACCACCAAAAGATATGAATGTACTCTGCCCTCTGCTACAAGAGTCTTGCGCAACGTTACTGTTCCCGTTATATACACCATCACTGCATACAGAGGTTCTCTCTCTGTGAAAGATGCTACCTTTTGATGCACCACTCTCGTCAGCATTGTTGAAAGCAAGATCAGAAGCAAAACTGTTATTATCATTGTAGTGAGCCAAAGATAGATCTTCATCTCCCTTGCTATATGCCTGGCCCATTGATATAAAGACGCCATTCTCCTTCTCATAACCTTCAGAGATGAAACTTTCCTCTTCTTTACCAAACGCAAGTGAACTCTCATCGACTCTCGCCGACAAAGATCTGTTGTCTTCAGAATCCTTCACCTGACTAACTTTCACTTTTCTGATACCACCACAGCTAAATGCTGACTGTGAACCCTCAAGTGTGTGAGGCATTGACAAAGCAAACGAGTGATCACTGTACGTCTCCTCAATCCCATTCCTTCCGAGAATGACCTTCTCAGTGTTAGGCCCGGCGTCGAATAACCGTTCGGTCAACGGACCAGGAACAGACTGAAAACAGAAAGTGTTTCCCCAAGCAGGGACATTCGAGCTCATCACTCCAGAAAACAAGTTGCTGGCAGGAATCTCCGGCGAATGTTTCTTGTTTGGTGCCTCAGGGCAATCCAAAAGCCACTGATGAGGACGCTTAGAAGCATTTTCGAAAGCCATCTCGCCGTCAATAGGTATCCCAGAACATTTAGCCACCCAAAAACTTTGGTTTGGATATGACTGTAAAATGGAGATAGAAAAAGAGCTTAGATCACATATCATCATCATCACTAAAGCTTATCTTTTTGCAGCATACAAACAATGAATAGCAAATTGTGGACCCCGGTGAAACCTTGATAGCCAATTTTAAAGCTTTTGTCCAAGGAAAAAAGTCAAAAAGAGGTTCCATGTATATTTTTCATTTTGCAGTAAGGTTTCTGCCCCTACACAGAAGTTATATATATCTTTGACGAAAAACTTCTAATTTAACTACAAAAAGCCATACCATATTGTTCGATTGATCTCCAAAGTTTCTTCGTATGGCACCTCAAGCCTGTCCTCGCCGCACACACTGCTGCAATCTTCACGATGTCTTCGCGAAAGTTCACTGGAGAGAGAGACGGAACAATCGGAGATATCGCCGGCGAAGAGTGACCACCACTGCGATTTATAAATGTTTAAATTTTAATTTTCCGATGCGACGTTTCGGAATTATAACTTTTTGACTTTTTTTTTTTTTCTTCTCTGAGATTTTTATTAGGAAGCTCGAAGGCCAACGACTAAACTGCTCTGCACGACGACTGGTGAGAAGATAGAGAGAGGGCTCGAGCAATTTGGGCTTTCATACTTGGGCCCATACTAAAGTTTGTCAAATTGCGCCAGCAAAATAATATATATATATATATGTTTATATATTTTAATGTAACTTTTTATTAACAAAAACGTATGTATACTTCACTTACTTTATAAACAAAGTCAAACAACTAAACTCCACAATTGTAAACCCAAAAGCTTCCCTATCTTTTCTTCCAAAATTTAGCTAATATAGGGAAACAAAAAGGACAAAAAAGAAGGTTAAAACCCAAATATTAAAATAATGTAACAGTCTTGCGTTTGCCAATTTGAAAGCTCCACTGTCGAGTCCTAGGAATCCATGTGTCATCTCTTCTTTGGGCAGCATGAAGATATCCAAAAAGTAACCAAAAAAAAGAACAGATAAACTATCAGGAAGCAGATGATATAAGTCGTCTAGGTTGTGTGTCTATACAGCTTTGTGCACGTGTGAGCAACAAGATCTCCTCAGCCTGGACTTTCCCGTGGCATGTGTAAGGCAAGACCGGGTTGGGGCGATGGTTTTGGTTAATCGGCTTAGTTTTCCGGATCAATAGATTATGAGTTATATCAATATGAACCGAAAATAGAGATTGAACCGGTCTGTGGTCCGAGAATCTCGACTCTCCTCTTACATACCATAGTTGTTTCAACCCCTCGTCACCTTTCCACAAAATTCGATCACACCTGAAAATATATAAATGATTTGGATAATAACGTTAGAAAAACAATATTTCACCAGCTTTAAACGTTTATCACAAAATTTCCAAAAATTCATGAATGCTTCTTAATTACCAAGCCGGTGTTCTTCGTTTCTCCTTTGATTTTTCGGTTTGGACAACGTAAGTATCAGAGTTTAATAGATACTTATATGTCGGTGCAAAATAAATCCTCCCTTCTTCCCATCCCTTAAAAATTCTACCAGCTTTTTGTTCTATCTTTAGCTGCAAAGAGAGAAAGAAAGAACCAAGTTTTAGTTCAAGTACACTTAAATAAAGAATTACGTAAAGACTCAAAAAACTAATTAATTTTTTTTATTAACCTGATCTTTCTCTAGAAGTGCTTCCCAATCATGATTCCTCAGCTGTTCATGCACGTCACTACTTGCTCTTAGCCGATAATTCAAATCTCCGAGCCATATTACTTTACTGTAACACAACCACGCAATTAATCGATTAATAAACATATTTTTATAAAAACATATATATTATTCATTATTTCTGACGTTACATTTTCCATTGACTTACTCATGGTCCATTATTGTTTCCGGTCGAGAATCTTTTGAAGAACGCGAAAATCTTGTCCTCTTTAGTATTTCCGTCACATCTAAGTTCCTTCGGACCTCATCGCCTTCTTTTTCTCCAGAGGTAAGATGCGTGCAAACAAAGCATAGACTCGTCTCATGCAATGACATGCTCATCGATATCGAGCCCTATAATCAAAAGGGTTGCATCGTACGTTAGCTATCAAGAATACACATTTATCAAAAAAAAATTGTATCAGCGTTACAAAACTTAGAAAATATTCTTGGACTAACCTTATTTCCAAGATATCCCATGATGCCACGGCCAACGCATGAAACCTTGAGGTTGGTAATACGTTTCCGGAGATCATCTCTAACCCACACACACATAAATATCCCCACCATCTGTTTACTCGCCGCGAGGGAATAGCCTCGAGGAGGGGTTGGAATTGGGTTTTCATCGGGGAGATCTGAGAAGCTGACACGGGACTTTTGTGATGATTTCGTATGTTCGAAGGAGGTTCTGTTATTTTTAAGACGTTCGACGTCCTTTTGCGACAAGTTATTATTGTTGTTGCTGTTGTTGTCGTTCAAGGCTTTCCGGATAAGAGACAACCACTTAGCCGCAGGGCCATTGTCCTCTGCTCCAAGTACGTTTCCGGCATTTAACGGCACGATTTCTTGAAATCTAAACAAAACAAAGTAATGATGGTATATATAATTAGTCCGAAAACGATATAAATTAAAAGTATGAGAAAATTAATTAATATGATTATACGCATACCCTAGCACGTAAATATCGGCCTCCGCGGGAGATTTAAGCCAATCTTTTAAGTCTAATCCTTCATGTGGCGACTTCCCTCCCACGTTCCATGTCCCGACGAACATTCTAATCATCAGAAAATTATAAAGTTAATAACCTTAAGTAGTTATAAATAATTATATAGATTATTGAGCATAAAAATTATTTATTACTTGAGATCAAGTTTATCATCAACGCGTGTCAGATGTTGTTCACCGGTTGATTGTTTTAAATCCCCATTTGTTTGTCCCAACCAACCTATTTCAACCACAAAACATAGCCAAATTAATTAATTACGTAGTTAATATTTTAAAATTTATAACCAGACAAAGATATGTATAAAACAGAAACTGGTGAATTGCGAATAGCAAGTACACCTAAAACAGAAGACTTTTTTTTTTTAACTTATAGCCTAAGCCTGATCTATCACCTTACACGTGGAGGCAGATGTTAAAACTAATCCCATTTAATCCCTTTTTTAAAAAACACCGTTTTCGAGAGAAAATCTCGGTTCCCTTTCAACGTTTATCTTGCCGTCGTTTTTAACACAGTTACACAGATGTCTAATCCTGCGGCTAAAGATGGACCCAAGCTTTAGCTTGTACGGAGACTCCCACAATTCATGTACGGTATACGGACAACAATATACGACTCCGTTTTCGATGCCTCAAAACTAGTATTGTAAAATAAAAAAATTCATGTGCTGTTTACTATTATTGATAATCATTTGTTGTTCAAAAAAAAAAAAAGACAATTATTACCTGGAAACTTTTCCGGCACGACCATGTAGTAATCACCATCGGAGCAGCTTTTCCTCCTCGGCTCCATCTTCCCTAGANAAAAAGAAAAAAAAAAAAAAAAAAAAACATTCCAGTAAGTCGACGAGAACACTTAAACGGCACGAAGTTCAGAGACAAATAACCAAAACGGCACGAGGCAATCACTCACCTTTGACTGGGTAATCGGAGTGGAATTCGTAAGCACTGCTACGTAGGTTTAGCCACTTCCTCACGACGGTCCTCGGCCAAGAAGACTGTAAAACGCACCCGTTTCTTTAGCAAAGAGAGACAAGAAAGAGTAACAAAGGGGAAAAGAAACGACTTGCAGTTTAAGAGCGTACCTTAGATTTCAAGATCTTTCCCATATTTCTGTAATCGAAAGCTCTGCCGTTTTTTCGCCACCGTTGTTTGTACAAAGTCAAGAACCAGAATCCAAGGATGATATATAGGATGAGGATCTGGAAATTAATAGACAGGCAAGATATTAGTACGCGTAAGAGAAAGCGAAATTAATGAAAAATAATGGCGAAGACAAAAGAATATTATATATTGAGCAATTTGGGTCCAATCAAAGATCAAGAAAGACAGAAATTAAACTCTAAAATAAGAAAACACAGACAAATTTTGAATCCAAAATAATACTAGTAGCTATTAGCAAAGATATTCAACGGGAAATAGAAAAAAACCTAGTTGCAGGAGAATCTGAGACAGATATTTTATAAACTAGAAAAATAATCAATTCCAAGGTCCTGATTAAACGGGGATTATATAAAAGCATGTTGGGAAATATAATTAACACATGTCATGCAGCGAAAGAAGCCACCATGTTCTTCCTTTTTCGATAGGAAGGCTTTTGGTTTAAGCTTCTTCTTTACAGAGATGAAAAACAGAGACTAAGAAATTAGTTTTAACAGAAAAATGGAAGCTTTGTTCTTACATTTTTGTTCATTTTCAGTTATAATATCAAGATTTGGATAAGAAAATTTGCAATTTTTAACACAAAAAAAAAAAACAGAAATAGTTGCAATTTTTATGCAATTCGTATATTTTCTTGTAAAACTATTGAAAACTTAAAGGCGGGAAAAAAAGGATTACTGAAAAGCTAATTATCCGAAAATATGAGTGTACCTATGTATAATTTGAAGAACCCATCTTTGCAAGAACGAGATCGATTTGATAATTTTGATAAATGAGAGGTATGATTAAAAAAATGAAAAATTTATATTGACAAAAACTAAATTTTTCTGTGGTATGGTATTGAAGGAGAAAGTAAGGAAACAGAGCTGTCATGAAGAAAAAAAAAACAGAGCAAGTAAGGAAGACGAAGACGAAGAGGTGCGGAAAATTCAAGCGACGACATTAGGGAGTTCAGACAATAAAGAGTTTGTCTGAAAACGACTTCGTCAACGAACAAAACCGGAAATTACTCGAGTTATAAGCAGCAGTAACAGCAATTGCAGACTTGGAGGAAAAGCTATACTTACATGAGTATACGCTATATAAAGCGAGGTTTTGTGAACGAAAATGGAGAAGGGCCAGTTTTAAGTTGAGGAGAGAGAGTTGTGAAGGATGAAGAGAGACGCTGTGCACTTATACGGCGACGTGTTTTGAGGGGCCGGTGGAGAAGAACGAGTGCAAATGGCCGTCCTGTAAATGAAATTTATAAAAGTGGTGGTATGTGTGAGGTGGACTGATTGGACCAAATATAGACAATATTTAATGTGTGATATTTTATTAGTTAATGATACTTACTTTACATTACCTAAGTTAAGGTTACAAATAGTGAATAAGGCTGGATGATTAGAAAGAACTTACGGTAATCTTGTTGATTGACAAGGTTGCAGAAAATGAATTCGTATAGTTTTTTTATTTTTGAATTGAATGTAAAATTGTATTCAAACTAAAAAAAAGTTTTTTGTTACGTCAAGAATTCGTAGAATTTTTATTTCTTTAATATTGATTTTTTTCTATTCTTTTGGTTTTGGGAGATATAGAAATTAGAAAAGGTTATTTGTATCAAATATTTAGCTATGATATCTCAAGATTTACAAGTTTAAGTGAAATGTCATTAATAAATAATAACTAGTACGTTCCATTTCTATTATTAAAAATGAACAATTCATTATCGCTTCAAAATCACATAACATAAGTTATTTATGAAGTACATGTATAACATTTTCTAACGACTTTTTAAGTTACGGTCAACTCCTTCGCATCTCTCACATGCATCCTCTTGTGTGTATGACTTGTCGAGACAAATTCTACATTAAGCCCACGGTTGTCTTAACATTGAAATTATGAATATAAATAAATCAAGCTTTTGAATATAAATAATTACACTAAGAAAATTAACTAATCACGTCCTAGTCCCAACAAATTGTGAACTCAACTATTTAGTCGTCCTCTCCTCTCCAGTATTAGGTTAAAACTATTAATTCCTTCGAAGATATATAGAGATCTAATGAAATGTGTGATGCACTAATTTCCCACGATAACACATTCATTACCTTTTCAGCAAGGGTAACATGTGATACTTAAGTCGCACAAAAATTTGGAGTTCCAAATGCTAACAGATCTTTATTTGATTTTCTTGTTCTTTTCTAAATTTGATTATGATAATTGATAAGTAATAAAAAAAAAATATATATCTCACACCCCTTATTGTGCGTGATAATTTGATTATAGTTTTTTCTAATTCACTCAACAAGAAAATAAGATGCTTTTTAGAAAATACTGCAAATGAAACCGCGGCAGTGTTGACACGCACGGTACAAATGTCTTGTCAAATCAGTTAAGTTATTTTGAAAATGTGTACTGTTTTGCTTTTACCTTCAAACTTGCTATTTTCCATATATAAAGAAAAAAAGTACTAGTAAAAATCAACTTTTGCTACACAAATTTTCACATATTTCGTGCCATAAATGTTACTACTGTAGTAAAGTGTTTGTTTGGGACATTCAATAAAATTGGAACTACAGTTATTTGAGCATTATTGACAATAAAAATGGAACTACAATTATTCATTATTGTAAGTCCATCAATCTTAAGGAATACTGGAATACTAATTGTCTAATTATTTATCTATACAGACCCATCTTAATTTTATTGGTCTGTGTCTCATAAATGTTAAGTTAACTTCTGCACCATTAAGAAATAACAAAAAGAAACAAATTCTTATTAATTTCCTTGAACGTTTTAAACATTTCATCGTTATATTTTTAGTAAAGCCATATACAGATACACACACCTATATCTGTCGTGATAAAAAAAAAACCTCGGAAAATTTGAATGCCTTTTTTGACTAACCGCACAAAAAACCTACGAATCGTCATCATGCTTCACACTCGGACATGTGTTCCAGTTCCTTTATTATTATATAGTCTAGCGCAAATCAGAATCCCACAAACCAGCATTTAACTATAATTAATGATCAACTAATCACATCATCTCAGATGACACGTCCTGATTTATCTACGGTCTGAATATTAACGCAACATTTATAGATCAGGTAGGTTAAATTCTCGCGTTTATTGATCTCATGTCCCTTTCACCGGTGATATGATCTTATCGATCCATTTATAAAGAGAGATGAAGATTACTTCATGTCCCCCATTGTATTAACAACTATTGATCTCTCTTCCAATTCTGATTATCTTAGTAATCTATTTGTTCTTTCGGAGTTTTAGATGTTTGACCACTCCAAGAAGCTTCCAATGTGCATAATTTTAATAGGTTTTATCCCTCTCTTTGGTTAATTAACTATTAAAAGATTTAACATTTTGCAACTGTGCCTTATTTTTACGGGTTTACGTATAGATCAATTGAAATAATGCGGGCGACCTAACATACGCTTATATATCATTCATTTCATTTTCATCAACCATACTTTCTCTACTTAGAGCCAGTCTCTCCAAATAAAAAACGAATTTTAATTTTATATCACTATAACCTATTGTCTTACAAAAGCGTATTAGTTAACTTTTTACTAGACATTTTCGAGGTATAAGATTAAGACGTCTATCTGTTTATATATATGGATGAACACAAGTATTTTTTCTTAACCAAAATCAGAAAAGATTAAGACGTCTTCTGAGTAATGTTATATATCTAGTTAACCTAATGCTATATATTGGCTTAAATGTGGATTACTGAATTACAGTAAATGATAACACAAGTTGCATCACCTGAGATGGTTTTAATTACCAACAATTACATTTTAGTCAAATATATAACTATAAACTTCTCATGGGAAATCTAAATGACCTAAGCCGAATCAATATAAGTTTTTTTAAAAAAAAAGAAAGCCGGCCGTCTAATCTGCACCTTATCTCCCCCACAAAACTGTAATAAAAGTGCACCTTTTCTATAAATTGACTTATTATATAAACTGATTAAAATCAGCATTTGTAAAAATGATATCTATATACTTTGATAATCAAATATAGGATATCTATATACTTTGATAATCAAATATAGGTTACTTTAGAATTTGCTTTTTTCTTAAAATAGGATAGTGTATTTTTCACTTACAACCTAGGTCGTGATCTCATCTGCTACGGATTAATTTAGCTGTCTTTAACGTACACACATGCAATTTTAACAGAAATGCTTCGAATACTATAAGCTGCTCAGTAATAAAAGTTAAATTATTGATTACATGTGTCATTAAAGTCATATTTTCAGCCATTAAGTAATAAAACAAGGTCGTCGACAGAAAAATAAAAGGGACAGAAACAAGTAAAGATCATAAAAAGACAAATACTATAAGCTTAATTTTGGATAATTCATGTTTACAATTTAAGGAAGACAATGAGTTAATGACCCGTGAACACAACTTTTTACTAGGTGTCGTCTAATCTTAAATTCTAAAAGAAATTTTAGATCCGACTAACAAGAAGGGTATAACCATTAATTAAACACGAAAATAGAAAGTACAGTAGAACCTCTATAAAGTAATACTCGATAAAGTAATAATCACTATAAGATAATAAATTTCTTCGGTCCCAACTCGGACCAGTGTAAAAATAAGCAACATACGATAAGATGATAAGATAATAATATTTTTGAAATTCCTACGTAAAAATATGGTCCCAATAATAAGTTAAAGTAATAATTATATATAACTATACATATATATGCCTAATCAAATTTATTAAACTATGAATTTATGTTTATCTTTAACTTTTTATTATATAGAAAACTCATAATGCAATTTATATACATATCTAAAATTGTTAAATATGTTCTAAACACATTATTTATTTGTTTTATGTTTAAATACAATCAAAAGTATCATTGTACTATTTTCAACTTCATTATCAATATTAATAACTATATTTTTTTCTAAACTTTTAACTTTTATCATGTATCAAATTTTATATAAATATTTTAAGCTAATAATATATGTTTTCTTACGATATCCAAATGATTTAATCATAATTTCAAGTTTATGCATGTCAAATTAATATATATTTTTGTCTCTAAATTTTTAATACAATATCAAATGAAGAATAATTTTCAAAGATTATGAATTAAAAAAAAATATTTTTGTAAATTAATAAATATTTATTTTATTGATAAAGTAATATTTCTATAAGATAATAAATTTTCAAAGTCCCAACATTATTACTTTATAGAGGTTCTACTGTATATATAATCTAATAGATTGTGAACTTATGCTTAGACTAGGAAAGTAGTACCCCATGTTTGAACTTAAAGCACCAACGTGAATGCCTATAGGGTGGATGGAACCAAGGAAGACAATTATCCTGAAAATGATTATCACATATTTAATTTACTGCCCCCCAATAGTTGTAAAGGTCTATATTAAAGTGTTTTTTAATTAGTTGATTAACCATCTTAGATCATGCAAGTTGGTGGAAAAAGGGGATCATATTTACAAGATCCACTAAACGATCCTTTTTATTTTGATATATTTGTGCTTATATTGATGCATGCATTTATTTAGCTTAGACAAGCTTTTTAGTAGGAAATTAGCCGTAACATCAGACTACAGGTTGATTATTATGCGAGTATATGTACTCTCTTGTGTAGGCTATATATAGGAAGATCTTGAACCCTTAAAGTCAAAGCTTTACTTTCTTGTCAAAGCTATCATAAACCATAGATGTAATACCTATAAGTGGGATCAATTGAGAATGATACACACACTCGTATTTACGTTCAGTTCAGTTTTCCAATGACTAATAAATTATGATAATTATCATTCTATATTTTATTTATTTATATTTCTCATTGAAATAATGAATTAACAAGAATAACTGATAGTATAAACAAACAAAATTATCGAATATCAATAATTCAGTTGAGTTATTAAGAAAAGTCATTCGGTTAAACAATTCTTACTCGACTTCTTAACGAGCACTGAAGTTGTCTTTAGGACACTACCAAATCTATGTGTTTATTTTGTTTTATCAACAAAATCCCGATAATATTAAAATATTAGTGGGAGAATAAGTAAATTAATTAAATAACGGAAAAAGCCAACGAGCGTTTGAGATGGAAAGGAACAATAAAAAGTGGGGTTGGTTAGTAAATCAACATACGGCGAATAAAAATCAGAAAAAGGCTAAAGAACTAAAGTGTAATCCAATTATTAGAGTTGTAACTAGTATATCATTAGTGATTAGTGAGTACAATCAAGTGTTCTAATAATTAAACTCACTTGCGAAAAGCTAAGTTCCCAAATAGATGCACATGTCCAATCTATAGTTTACAATAGGGAGAATGAAAAACAATAATTAATGGTGATGGTTTTTTCTTTTGGTTCAAGCATTAATTAATGCTAATGATGATCTTACAAGTATGTAAAAAGGCCATGCATGATGATATTTTGCAAAAGAAAATTTTCAGATTTGGAATGGTAATATGTCACTGTGGATGTGAATAAAGAACTCAGAATCTAAAATTAAAAGAACAAAGCTCGTTATAATACAAATACTCGTGTTTATATATAGTTTTGCGTCCAATTTATTCGATGAGTCAACTTCATCCAACATCTTATACATAATTCATGTCTACATATATATCCTTAATTATACTTAGATATCAGAGATAATGATGAATGATATATCAAAAGTGTTATAGATTCAAATAGTTTTTCGCTGTTTCTAAAACGCTCATCACAATCTTACGGCTTCATATAACACTTTATGTAAAGCTTATGTTTTATAATTCTTCTTATTATTTTTATGAGACAAAAACCTGACTGGTGAATGTTTCTTTTGATAATAGAGTTGAGAGATCAATGATTTGGATCGTGATATTGTATAAATGGGGGAAGTTGGTACCACTACTCTCATATGGCCAGCTTTGGCAGGCAAGTGACCCACTCTTCTTAGTTGTTTTAGTTATGCGCCTTTTAATATGTGTAAATCGTAATTAATTCCATTGCTCTCATTATAATCCTTCATCGACGTTATTCTTAGAAGTTTCCATCTGAAAATTATATAGCCGTGTTATCGCATCAGTTTAGTTTTTCTAAGAGTCCACTATACTTCGGAAAAAAAAAAAAATGTCCACTATACTTTTTCTTAGAAGTTTCTAGTACTAGAGAGCATTTAGCCGCACATCATACACGTATCCCGTAAACATAAATAGAAAAGTAGTTAATTATGAGAAATTTATGAAATAAAAACTTAAGAATTTTTAATACCAATTAATTAAGTATATACTAATTACTTGGTGTGATTGTGGTAGGACCTGGATTGCTGTGAGTGTGATTATGGTTGGAAGAAATTGCAAATAACTGTTGAAATTTTTCTTAATGGGGATATTAAATTTTATTGTTATAAAAAGTGATGTTTACATCTTAAAAGAAACTGAAAAATAAAATAAAAGAAGAAAAAATAACAGTGAAAGGCCATCCGATACCATATTGCTCTTTTATATGATGAGGTCAAAGGACAGAAAGGTGAAGATGACGTTGTTGCCCACACCCATTTCTCTCCTTCCAATATACTCCAGATATAGATATTTGGAGTAACAGATATAGATATTTGAAATGCCNTTTTTTTTTTTTTTTTTTTTTTTTTTATTGTTAATGGTTTTACAATATTAAACTGTTTATAAATCCAAATCAAAAATATGAAACTTACATAGATAGTATTATACAATATATATAATCGAGTATTCCGTACTATAACATGTCCACGACTTTTGTATTTAAATTATGGCTTGAACAAAATACAATACTTCGAATTATGAGTACCTTTGATGAACTCTGAATTGACATTCCGTTAATCGTAATCAGCTAAGCAAAGACGTGAAAAATCTCTTGTTTTTTTTTTTTTTGTTGTTGTTTCCTGCTCACGAGAATCACATGGAATATATACTTCACTGTAACAAAGCAGAATATGATTTAAACGCTCTTAATATAAACATAATTAACCATTTTATTGATACAGTATTAATCTTATCATAAATAGTAATTAATACAAGAACATCACATTGATCTCATTTATTTAATTATGTTGATGACTCAACAAACCCACTTAGGCAATTAAATAATGCTCTTACAGACAATTAATCGAACTTGGACCACCGGGTTTCGTTGGGATTAATATCCATCTTTACTAGTGTCCTAAAATGTTGGAAAGCACCACCACCGACCCAAATTACAGACGAATAAAATCAAAACATGTTAAATTATTATATTTTTGGAACAAATTAAACTTTTTAACCACTGACTTGTTCAAATAAGTGGGATATTCAGCGTATTAGTTATATATTTATTATTTAACCATCACATTATTCACGTTGCTGTGATTTACGTGATTCATGCATCATATATTTATTACTAATTTAATTATGTACTGTTTTAAAACATGCTAAAAATGCTATTTAAGTGGTCACACATAGAACTGGCTCATTACTAACCAATAGAGTTGAGCAATAACGAGCATTGGATAGATTAGCGAGTGGGGAATATGCGCTTCCAAAATGATGCATTATGCATACGATGCCACGAAAATAAGTGTGTTATTTCACGTGCATGGACGACAAATAATGAATCCATGTTTGGCTGTGCCATATACCTTTTCTTAAGAGCTATGTTATATACATGCTTAATTATACGCTTGTAAATATTTATTTATTAGCATCATGAATCCATGATGAATAAAATCCCAGATCAACTTATATTGGAGTTATATATTCCTCAGACCTCAATAATTACTAAGGTTTAAGTAAAACCTAGAATTGAATTATCTTAAGGAGATATCAGATGACTTATCTAATTGGCAAACGCTTCCAAGACTCATCCATAGTTGATAAAAAAGCAAGTGTCCATATACTACTGCATGTATCCACATCTACATATATATATGGTGAACCGGTGGGTCCCTTACAACATAGACATTCAAAAACAGTCTCCAAGTTTTCAGAATCGAAGCTCGATACATCGAACTACATTCTACAATATTGTAAAAGTATGTTGATCATGTTTAAAGACGCGCATGCATATATTACAAAGTTTGTCTCTTATAGATTTGTACTTGTTTGCATGAATATTATATTGTAATCTATAGATGTGGACCATGTGATGGTAGTGGTCGATGGGAAGTGGTGGCTATCACATGTTAATAAAAAACTCTTTGCTCCAAAATAGAACACCTTTGACTTTCTTCCATACGTTAACGTACTGAAGAAAGCTTGAGTCAGAGTCAACTTTATCACAGTGCTANTTTAAATTTTTTTTTTTTTTTTTTTTTTTTTTTTATAACCGTGGGTGATCCTAAAAGCTTTCTAGGCCTAAAGACTAATCCCACGAAGCCCACGGCAGTCCACATATTTTTACCAATTTAAGGCAATCTGGATAGCCAAGGTGACTCGAACCCAGATGGCGGAAGTCACTGCTGTGACCCTTTTACTATTGAAATGTTTGTATTATTATCGTATTTAGGTCAGTAAAAAAAATAGTACTCCAAAAGAAAAAGACAAACCCAAATTCTTCCCTAGTGATGGTAAAAAAATCAAGTCCACACGAAGAAATTTTGATCCTTTGTATGGACTTGGTAATCTATGCATGAATTTGTACACGTTCATAGTTTACTTAATTTAATAGTGCCAGTTCATTCCATGGAAACCATGCATATACTGACATAAATATGAAACTAATTAAAGTTTGAGAAATTTTTAACAATACATTTTTTTGGTGTAAATTTTCAAAATTATACTTTTAGTGTGACAATTTCAAAACTACAATTTTTCTAATTTTAATATATAAATTTGGGTTCACTAATTTTTATTTATGGTTTAGATTTTAGGGTTTACGATTTAGATTTAAGGGTTCAATGTTAGATTTTAGGGTTTGAAATTTATATTTTAGGGTTTAAAATTATTTTAGTCAATAAAAAATATTTTTTTGAAAATAAAAATAATAGAAGTGTAGTTTGAAAATTGACATATGTGGGTGGTGCAAGTGCAAACCTAAACCTAACAAAAGAATGGAGAAGTTACCATCAGAGTTGGTCGTCGAGATACTTTGTCGGCTACCAACGAAATCAGTGTGTCGATCAAGAGCGGTAAGTAAGCCTTGGAAGGCTTTTTGGGAGGACAATCAATTCTTGAAGAACTATTTGGCTAGAGCGCGCCCTCAATTCATGTTAAGGAGCAATTTCCAGATTTGTTGTGTGGACATGATCAATCTCGACGACGACGACGACCCGATAATTGAGGTTCGTGATGTAAATTTAGACCTTGCATGTAACAACAGTTTATTAGTTCATTGCGATGGGTTCTTGCTATCTGGCATGGGTAAGAAAGGGTTTGCTGTATGGAACCCGTGGCTAAGACAGAAGAGATGCATAGAAAATCAGGAATACAGGTTTTGTGGCGTAGGGTACGATAAGAATAGACCAGAAGCGGGTTACAAGATTTTAGGGTTTGATTTCAAACTCTACCCAAAAGTTGCCATTTACGAGTGCAAATCTGATGCTTTTAGGTTTATTATTAATGCCCCTAGCGAAGAAGAGTGGCGGGTACCGCGCAGTTGGATACTATTGTTTCCTTGACTGGGAATTTATATTGGATTTCTTATCATTCACCGACTTGTGAATATTTCATCCGAAGCTTTGATTTTGCAAAGGAGATATTCAAAACCTTTTGTCTACTACCTGCTGCCAATGAAGAAGATTTTGGCTATACTCAAGTCCTTGCGGTTTTCAAGGGAGATGGGCTATCAGTATTAAGGCAATCTTATTTGACCGGGAAGATTGACATTCTGGTGACAAGTCAAAAGATTGATGGGAATGAGAATGGGAATGTAGCGTGGATAACTTTCATGACAGTTTCAATACCCAACATCCCGAGGTTACAACACAAATGTCTCCACTCTCAGCCAAGTTATTTCGTTGATGACAATAGGAAGCTGTTTGTGTGTACTTGTGATGAAACAGGACATGCTTGCATCTACATTTACATTGCAAAGACACATGTGTTCAAGAAGATTCCAATAGATTCTATGGTGCTTCCTCTTTGGCCTACTCACCTCACCTATATCCCCAGTTTTGCCCCCATTCCTTTCGAACAACAAGTTTAGTTCCATTATTATGTTTTTTTTTTTTTTTTTTGTTGTTGTAGTTAAACAAACAAAAAAGTGATTTGGATTGTTGAAGCCCTTAAACTCCTTCCCATGCATAAAACAAACAAAAATGTTATTTCATATTACGACATGCCTCCTGGATCGTGTTATCAAATTACGTACGTACGATCGATTAGATGCATATATAGGACTTCGGCCGCAAAATCTCTAAAAGACTCGAGCACTGGTCAATGAAGGGGTACGTAAAGCCAAAAGTGAACAAAAAAAAATATTATGGATTAGTTCAGCTCTTTAGATCTAAGCTGAACAACAAGTAAGCGATGCTCCCCTCGAATCTTACTTAAACACTGTTCCAATATGTCTATTTCTTCCTGGAGATGTTGATCATGAAGAGCTTCCAGTTGTGAAGGATTACCATCTGCAGCTGAACAAAAACTAGGAGACACTTGTAACAAGACCAAACCAAAAAAATATTTCTGCGTTTGTTTTTTTGGCTTAACGTTCTTACGGGTGGGTGGAGGTTGACCTTCCTTCCTTCTTATTATTGAATAACAATCCGCTAAAAACAAACCTGCAAACATATCAGAGAATATAAAATCCATAAAAACAAAAAATTAACAAATATTAAAACTCTTTTTCTTAATTTTTGCGCTTACGGTATGCGACTTTCTCATTTTTGAAAATTGTCCACACGTAGCCGAGTATATATCTGTAGAGTTCTAGATCTGATTCCCGAATTCTCTTCCATCTTCGAAGCCACGAGTCGATATAAAAAGCACGTAATGTGGTGAAATGAGGGTCAACCCCACAAGACTGTTGCAGCTGGGTCTCTATCTCCTGCATTTCCCTGAGATTATCAAGACAATCGTTGATCTTGTTCTGCACCTGCGAACACACATCAATAAAAAGAATAAGAAGAAACAAGTCAACACTGAAGCACCACAAAATAATTTAACATTGTGCCAACTAGAGAGACAACAATCATCACATAGACTGACTCTTCTTACATGGTTGTCTAAAAGTTTTAGATGCGCATTCATTCTCATTCTGACCAAACAAAACTGACAGCGGCTGCCGCTAAACCTATTATCAGGGCTACATACATATAATTTTTTTTTTCCTATTCTTTTATATACGATTTGAGGAGGACGGTTAACTACAAAAATATAAGCCAATTATTATTTTAGGTTGGGCTTAATAGTAGTAGTTATCATAGATTAAAGCTAGGCCCGACATTTAGCCTGATGCAAAGTGAACTAAAGCATGATGTTGACATTAAGCCACCAGGCCCGACAGGTTAGGTGTTGATATCCCTAATATATTAAAAGAGAATATATTGATATGTCATCACATGGTTTATTTTCATGATTTTTTTACTTAACACAACATTTACTACACTATTTAAATAATATGTCATTGCATTAATTTGATTAGAGAATAGTTTATATTAATTATTCATACAAATTTTAGCATTTAATTATTTATATATCTTAGTCAATATATAAAATTAATGGTTTTCTTAAATAGAGTATATTTTTCTCTCATTTTTTTATTGAACTAAATTTTATAAAAATAAATAAATTATCATGTTACTAAACACAAATTATAATTTGAGTTTTTTAAAACAGATATTACTAAAATGATGAAAAATAAATATATCATCAAAGTCTTATATTAGAAATGAAGATGTGTGATAATTCAAAAAATTATTATAAAAAGACCAAAATGATAAGAAACAAAAAAAAATGGAATATTAATTTAATAATCATCCAAATTTATAAATAATTTTTGTTTCATATGGTTATTTGATAAAACTAAATAATTAAACCAAATAATTTTTTTATTATAATTAATATTTCACAGTGAAAAAGTTAAAAATATTTCTATCAAGATATTAAAATATTTGAAATAGTTTAACTTGGTTAAAAAATTAAAATATTTATAAGATTTTTATCACAAATTTGATTATTATTAAATTTCAACTTATTTTATGAAATACATGAAGTATAGTTTTTTAAAAGAATAATATTTTATTTTATTTGTTTCTTTGAATTATCTTATTATATTGTAATGATTTGAGGTTTGTATATGCTTAATTCTATCATATTCAATATGTGGTCATCGGACCAGCTTGAAGCACGTGTGAGGTGGGATCCAACATATGGCTCTTTTTAATTTTGTTTCTTTAGTTTTAGAGCCTAAATTTTCATAAAATTGTATTTTTAATGCCTAATTTCTCATAGAACAATTTAAGTCATAATTTCTCCTAAAAATTATAGAAAAAATCTTATATTTTTAATTTTTAATATTTATTTTTTTTTTAACACAGAGCTCAGATTTTGTATGGTCTGGGTATGTAATCAATGCTTTAAGTTATTTACCTTTTTTAAAAATCGTTAAGATGATTTATAGATCACAAACGAAGACAAGAATCAATAAATTCATCGCAAAAAAATTGAGATATTTAAATAGACATTTTTTAATAAAATACAAATTTAGAAATCATCATTCCGTACAGGGCACGGGTCCAATCCTAGTAACAAATTACTCTCAGTTCATAGCTACACGCCCTTAATTCTCTTGAAGCTTTGTTCTAATCATTTTAAGGTGGAAGCTAAATTTTGCAGTTGTTTTTAATTCTTCTCCAAATATATAGAAATAAGGGAAGGATGACTTCCAACCAGTGTTATTAAAACCGAACCGGAAGGTGAACCAGATAAACACCCGGGTCATGGTTCAATTTGGTTCGACCGGCTTGAACCCGGTTCATAATAATTTATGTTTATTTATTTTTAAATATAGAAATTTTAAAATACATAATATAAATAGTTAAAAGTTGATAAAAAGTATAAATATAAATATAATAGTATTATAAAAATTAAACTAAACCTAATTTTGTGAAATAACTTCTAATCTAACATATAATTAATTAATTGATCATATTAATTGTTTATAAACCAGACCGGAAACCCAACCCGGTCACATGTCCGGTTCATGGTCAAACCTGGTCCGACCACCGGGTCGGTCCGGTTCTCAAAACACTGCTTCCAACTTAATTAGAGGTGAAATCTAATATATATATATATATGGGAAGAGTAGTTGGAATTAATGAGACTCCTATGTTCAAAGAGCTCCATGAAAGGCTCTCCTCAAAAACCAAAAAGGTGTCCATATTTTCACTTCTAGCAACCTCATCGCACTGACTCATCTTGTGTTGTGTTCGTTCACAAGAAAAAAGGCTAGAAACATTGCGTTTCTCAGTTGAATGGAAACAAGGTGATAATGAAATAACTATTTATCAATTTAAATTTGATGCAGTTATCAATTTATCATAGGGGAAGCAAGGCGATGCTGCGACGAAGACTCAGGTATCTAAAAACGGGGAATGAGAAATGTCCAAGGAGGCGGTTTAAGGACTCTTTAATCTAAGAAGAGGGCACATCATGTTCGTGACTCCAATTGGCTGTGCAAAGTACCATGTCTAGACACTAAGACTTATGCAAAATCCAGATTATATTCTTGTGGGATATATGCTTATGTATATAAGAAATGGAAAAGATTATGGATTTAGGTTTTTGATTTTGCAGGGTTTAGATTATGAATTTAGTGTTTATATTTTCTTCAGTTTAGGAGGTTTAGGGTTTATATTTTGTTGGATTTAGGGTATAATTTTTGGTTTAGATATTTTCGGATTTTGGGTTTTGTGTTTCAGGTTTATGGTTCAAGGTTTAAGGTTTATATTATCATTTGTTTACACTATACTATTTTATTTTTATTGTAGAATAGAATTTACAATAGGGATATATAATTTTGTTAAGAGAAGAATTTGGTAGTTTATTTTAGCTATCACTTTTTCTTAATTTTTTCTTTTAATATGATTGGTAAGCAAAATCACCCTTATTAAAAAAAATTGGTATATAATTAATTAAATAGAAATACTTACAGTTAATTTATAGTAATAAAGTTTAAAATTTGGTATAATTTGAATTTCGCGCATTGCGCGGGTCAAATTTCTAGTTAAATTAATGACTGTGGCAACTGGGAAGCAAGTCCATGAGAAACCAAGTTGCTGTATTATTAAGTCTGTGTTGTTGTTATACATTTGTTGACTTTGCTTCTTTTCGTTAGTTAGATTACCAAGTTGCTGGATTAAGTCTGTATTGTATACATATGCTTCTTTTCGTTAATTAGATTCACATTTTTCATTTTTGGTGGTAGAAGAAGTTTCTGAGAACTCTGTGATGCATCTCGTTAAAAGTCCATATGCGGTCAGAGATCGAGTTTTGGGACGGGACAGGCTTTAGGCGGCCACATGCGATGCCATAGGCCTTGCCTTCTCCATACAATCCCTCTCCTTTACTTCCTCCATCTTAACAACTCAAGATGAATAATCTCCTTGTTTTGATTAAATTTTAAGGTAAGAATCAATAGATATATGGGGAGGTTTGTATTAAGATATCGTGTCAACTGTCAACCACGACCAATCCCAAGATGTTAGGGATGTGATACCAATCACATTATGTTAATTGTAAAGATACGGTAGTTTAGGAATCTCCCTCTCTCTGTTATATATGTTTGCACATTCTTCATTGCTCAATAAGATGAAATACATTCTTTGATCTTTTCTGCTTCTGAAATCCTTTAGTTTGTTGTAATTGAATGATTTCTTATGGCTGTCTTGGTTATCTCTCTTTATCTAGGGCCAACGATAAAGGATGTGATGTGAACATATTATTCTCTATACGGAAACTTATACGTGTATATGGTTGGTAGTGTAAATATATATTATAAGAAGTTATGTGTTTCATGTACTAATGTTACTGTTTTTGTTTGTTTCATATTTTGAGGCAAGTTGCCAAATCCTACCCTGAAATTATGGGCCCTGTTTCTCTACCTTATCAGCTAGGACCACAAAAGATACACACATTTGAGATTTTTTGGTTTGATATTCACATACCCGAACTAATTAAATAAGATAGTTCTTCGCGTATTTGATTAAAATCGGACACACGTTGTATCAAATATTCTCTCGTGTAGTCGTGTGTATGATTTTTTTTTAATTTTTTTTTTTTTGTACAACTTAGAGCTCTTATGATATACTTCAACTCGTCCCAAGCACATTTATAAATGTTCCCATTTACTATTTCTGGCCGCCTAACTAACTCTCAGGAGAGGTGTTGTGATGAATCGAAAAATATAAAGTATAATCTACATCTAAATGATTAGTGAGTCACGATATACCGACACTGTTGGGCAGAGTGACTATTGGTTATATTTTTGCCTTTTCTTATTTTTATTAAGTTATGCTCTATTTATCTTAGTTCATGGAATATTTTTTGACGTAAGTGCGTATAATTTCCAATATTTTGGGTCCTTTGCACTGTTCCCATATTTGCACTTAGTTTCTGGTGGAATCACTTTCATTATTTCCTCTGCATATATTTTTTTTTTTGAAAAAGAAAGATCGTGCTCTGTTTCGATTCATTTATTCTACAGTTGGCAGGTATTCTCTCTATTCTACATCAGTAATTCATTATCATTTTCTTCATAAATATTCCCTCCAAACGGACAACGAAAACAACAACAAAAAGCCATCCAAACCTCTAAGCTTAATTGAGGATGTAAAATAATTCAATACTCAAAAGTCAAAAGACTGAACGAAACCCGTAGATTTGTGGCTGATGGCATGATTGTCATGTTCGTAGTTTCGCACTAGTTGAGATGCATCCTCAACAATGTTAACACATAATGCAGTTCAAAGACATATTCACACATGATCATATACGTCTTTAATGATTCTACACACGCAAGCAAACATAGTGCCTTCCAAATAGTTTCTCTCCTACTAGAGATTGCTCTGCTGACTCAATTGGCAGCGAGTCTCTATGTGGTTGATTACTCTCTTGGTAAAATATCATCTTAAACCATAAAGAAAATGAAGAAAATGATAATGAATTACTGATGTAGACTCGGATTTTAATCTGCTAGTCTTCTATTTTTTTTTTGTAGACTTTGCATATATTTGGCAAACTTGAATTTTACTCTACTAGTATGCTATTTTATTGGCAGACTCAACGTAGTTTTGGTAAACTTTGCGTATTGTTTTGTAGATTATGTCAAAATTTGGCAGGCTACGTGAAAGTCTTTCAAATTTGCTAGCAGACTCGGATTTTAATCTGATAGTCTTCTATTTTTTGGTAGATTCTATTTTTTGTAGATTTTACGTATTTTTTTGTAAATTCTGTTGAGATTTAGCAGACTACGTCAAAATTTTCAAAACTTGCTAGTAAAATCAGATTTTAATATGCTAATTTTTTTGTGTGTGGATTCTGCATATTTTTTGTAAATTTAAATTTTACTCTGCTGTTCTGCTATTTTATTAGCGGACTCAATATATTTTTGGTAAATTATATAATTTTTTTGTCAACTTTATTAAAATTTGACCGACTATACAAAAGTCTTTTAAACTTACTAGCAGATTGAGATTTTAATCTACTGGTCTTCTATTTTTTAGTTGAAAAGATAAAATTGGAATTATACATCACTATTTAAATAGTGATTAGTAGGTTATATGAGTAATTAAAATATATATGGGTTATTATAGCTATTTCTTAAAAAAATAGGTTATTTTGAGTCATTTTTTCTATAAATTAGTTACAATCATTAAGTAAATTAACTAAAGACGAAAATAAGCATATCCCAAATTCAACCAAAATGAAACTTGGAAATATTGAGGAGCTAGTTTATCCAATTTTACAAATTTCAAATTTCTGACGCTTAAAAATTCGATATGTTTTAATGTAAAAAACTCGGTTTTCTGTTTTTGAATAAATTTTACATTATATTCAAAAAAGAAAAACTTGAAAATATTTTAGTTACGAAGTACATCACTTTTTTCTACACTANTTTTTTTTTCGAAATACATCCCTTTTTTTTTCCCTAATTTTTTTTTTTTTTTTTTTTTTTTTTTTTTTAAAGTTTTTTTCCTAAAAACTGTGTTTAAAACTTTCGTTGAAAAGAATGGACTCTTTCAATCTTTCATAGTTAAGCCAGCCACATACATACACATCTATGTATATACATGCTAATATACGCAGACATATATGTTAATATATTACATACAATTCTGTAATCATTATGTTTTTGCGTCTTTGGAAATTACGAAATGATAATGGAATTCGGAAAATTTGTATTTGCTCTTTGTCTTCCATTACCGAACTCAAAAACAAAAAGTTATAATGGTATGGACTCGCATAATTTGATCCAAGTCGAACACACTTTGTATCAATATTCTCTCATTTTCTTCATTGCTTGGTATTAACAACGTATGGAAGCATATGTAGTTGGTTCTTCTTAACTAGAATATGTCAATATTAAAATTATGATTAATGTATTTCCACCTAAAATGCATTGTTAATACATTATTGACATCAGCGTATACGATATCATTAATAAAAATATCAGCGATACCGTTAATAATGCATTTCTTTCTGTCCATACTTAATATCGAAAGCAACGGAGACGTACGCTTCAAGTTACATATAGTTCCCTGCTTACTTCACATAGTTGAATGAATATTTTAGATGTGTCTTTAATTATATTTGATGTGTAAATCGCTCTTAAAACTTACCCGCTAGAGCTATCATTGACAGCTTACATATGCTTAATGGGATCTATTGAAAGCACCATAGTGCATGTGTTCCCAATGTCACTAAAACGATACTTATGGTGAGCTTAAGGCCCAATCCATGAATTTGCCGTGATTTATCGAGCCCATATTGTTAATTTTCTCCGGTTAAACTTTTGGTTAAGGTATATGAATGAAGCCAGGAAAATAATAGATTGGACGAGAAGAGTCAACAGCATCCATCGCAATTATTACAGAGCCACCGGTAAACGCAGGGAGCAGAAAATTTAGGTATATCATGATAAATTACAGACCGGAAAACATTGGTCGGTAATCCATTGCAAATTTCCGACGGATAACTAGTCGTCGGAAAAGTCGTTGATAATTACCAACTGATTACCAAGGAATTTATAATTCTGGGTAAATGCCGACGATTTAACGAGGCAATGTCAAGCGGCAAAACAGCGGTTTGAATTTTTAAATATCCGTCGGAAATCCGTTGCTATTTCCCGACGACTTACCAACGAGAATTGTTACCGACGGATTAACGTCCGTTTACCGACGGTTATCTAACGGTTATATTACCGTTCAAAGTTGCCGTTTTATAGCCGTTAACATGACCGTTTGAAGTAGCCGTTTTATAGCCGTTAAAATTAGCAGAGCCGTCGGAAATGCGTTGGAAATCCGTCGGAATATCGCAAAGAATCCACTATAAAAATTCTTCCATCGTCATTCACAATGGAGGAGTTAACAGAAAAAAAACATAATGAGTACCTCTAATCCTTACAATTATTTTCGTTCATGGATGGATAAACCTC
Source organism: Noccaea bulbosa (assembly GCA_900406535.1). Taxonomy (NCBI): domain Eukaryota; kingdom Viridiplantae; phylum Streptophyta; class Magnoliopsida; order Brassicales; family Brassicaceae; genus Noccaea; species Noccaea bulbosa. The sequence goes on along the minus strand of OVBJ01000528.1, from coordinate 23,716 downwards.
GCTTTAATCCA
>OVBJ01000528.1:0-23692 GCA_900406535.1 Noccaea bulbosa | reverse complement strand
GGAGAAACTGATTTAATGGTTCAAAATTATGGTAGCACTTCAGATATATTAGGTGGTAGATCGGTTAGATTAGAGGAACCAATACCGGAAGTAGCTGAAAACTTAGGGACCGTTCAAATGGTGAATGATGCATTTCATGCAAACATTGCATCATATGTCCATGATGGTACTAGAAGTGAGCAACCTAATATTGAAGCTAGAAATTTTTTAGATATGCTAAATGCTTCTAACCAGCCATTATACGAAGGATGTAGTGCTGAAGTTTCAGGGTTATCACAAGCTACTGATTTGATGAATATAAAGACGGATTACAACTTGCCTGAGGATTGTGTGGATGCAATAACTAATTGGGGATGCGCATGATACCACCGAAGAATAATTTGGCTGGTTCATACTACGAGATTCAGAAACTTGTAGCTGGTCTTGGATTGCCCTATCAGATGATAGATGTGTGCATTGACAACTGTATGATCTACTGGAGGAAGGATGAAAATCGCCTGAAGTGTCGCTTTTGTCATAAACCTCGGTATCAGGAGACAAGCGGAAGAGTACCTGTACCTTACAAAAGGATGTGGTATTTACCAGTAGCCGACAGATTGAAGAGGTTATATCTGTCAAAGCGCACCGCAAAACCTATGAGACGGCACACAGAACATAGCTCAGATGGAGATATTACACATCCCTCGGATGCAAAAGCATGGAAACATTTTCAAAAGTGTTATCCTACTTTTGCGAATGAGACAAGGAACGTGTACCTAGGGTTATCAACGGATGGATTCAAGCCTTTCGGAAAGCATGGAAGACAATATTTGTTGTGGCCGGTAATCTTGACGCCTTACAACTTACCGCCGTCTATGTGCATGAGAAGGGATTTTCTATTCCTCTCAATCCTTGTCCCCAGTCCAGAACACCCGAAGAAATCTCTTGATATTTTCCTGCAACCGTTAATCTACGAGCTGGAAATGTTATGGAAAAATGGTGTTGAAGTGTTTGATGTTTCCGTTCAACAGAATTTTATGATGCGGGCTGTACTTATGTGGACCATAAGTGATTTTCCGGCTTACGGTATGCTCTCTGGATGGTCGACGCATGGTAGGTTGGCATGTCCGCACTGTCAAGACAACACAAATGCTTTTCAGTTAAAGCACGGAAGAAAGACTTTTTGGTTTGATTGTCATCGGCGATTTTTACCACATGATCATCCTTACCGTAATAGCACAACATTGTTTCGGAAAAACAAAAGGTGAATAAGGAGGAGCTTCTAACTCAGCTGTCTCAAGACGACTCCTCTGTGGAAGATTTGTCTCGGATTCAAATCAACAATCTTGTTATCAAGGTAATATTTTTGATTTGTCTTTTTGCTAAAAGACTTTGTCTTCCTGACTTGGTGATTGATGTGGTTTTCCTGTTCTCCATTATGCTCTAGCTTTAACTTGTTTCTGTTTTTTTTTGGGTTTCAGTTTGTCTTCTCACATTCTGTTTTTGTTTTGGTGTATATTTAAGAATTTTAACTTCATTTTCTTGGTTTGGTTTTGCAGGCAATTCCTCTCCGCAAAGGTCGTCGTCCAGGGCTGGGAAACATTGCATCAACGGATCCTGCAACATCTTTTTTTGCTGACTACAACGATGACCTCCTTCAACAGAATGAAGAGCTCAAAGGCAAAGTTGCTGCTTTGGAAGCTTCCAAAGCAGAAACAGAAGAGAGGTTGTCTAGTACGCAAGAGGAACTCACCACTACAAAGAGTAAGGTCTCTAACATGGATGCGTTTATGCGAAGTAAGTGGCCGGATATGCCGCAGTTCTGAATATCTTTTGGATGTTTGGAAGTACAATTATCTTTTGGTTTTGTATAAATATCTAACTAAGTCTTTTGTTAAGTTAGATGCATGAAGTTATGTAGTAATATGCAAGCGGGATATTTGGTATTTAGATGCATGAACTTATGTATTAATATGCTTTTGGATATTTGGTATTTAGAAACTCTAATTAAGTTATGTATTGATATGCTTTGTATTAACGATTTCTATATCAGGTACTCTTTTCTTATTGTTTGTTTTTTTCAATAATTCGAATATAATTTTTTTTTCAAAATTTTACAACTGCCCTCGCAAAATCATCTGAATTCAATCGCTAATATATTCGTGTGGAAGCCGTTGTTTAGAAATCCCTCGCTAATCTGTCGGGATATGATCCCTTGCAACTTCGTCGCAAAACGATCCCTTGCAACTCCGTCGGGAAATGATCCTTTGCAAATCCGTTCGGAGCACAGTTCTTGGGAATCCGTTGCTAATAAATGGTTGGTAATCCGTCGGTAATCAACCGACGATATAAATTGTCGGAAATCTGTCGTTTACGTACACAGACGGTTTCCCAACCCAAAACCAAGGCGATTTTAGTCATTGGCAATCGGTCGGAAAAACTGGTGTCTCGCAAATCGGTTGGAAATTACCGACGGAGTCCCTACGATAATATATTACCGACCAGATAGACACGACGACCCAAATCCGTCGGAAATCCATCTGTAATGATGGTTTGCGACGATAGAGCAACGGATATGACCGTTGGAAAAGGCTCTGTTTTCTTGTAGTGATCATATAGAGTGTGGATTTATTTGAGCCATAATCATTCTTATTTTTTTTCTAAGCTTTACATAGCAGCCCATTGTGCAATTAATACTATTTTGGGTCAATAGCTTGAAGGAAAAACGTCATGGTGTTGAACTATGGCAGTATGGTTACGAAAGAGTGGTCTTTCTTTTTACCGAAAAGGGAAAGAAAGAGTAGGCAGCTCAAGTGAAGTAAACGAGAGAAAGCGGTGAGTATGACTAATATTTGGCCAAATATTCCTATTAGATGATTTCTAGAGGGAGACAAGCAGCAAGATTTAACAATTTGTATACGAAAGAGACGAAAAAAACAATCTATTTACGGTCAGTGCCAATAGAGCTGTCAAGCGGTCGGATCCGCGGATCCTCATCTGCCCCGCCGCGGGTTCAAGTTTTTTTTAACCATAAAAAAAAAAACACATGCTTAATCCGCATATAATATATAGGTTATCTTCATCCGCCCCGCATTAATCAAACGGGTCTGGCGGGTAACCCGTGACCCACAATATTATAATTAAAAAAAAAAATTTATATATATACATATATTTAACAAAATAAAATGTTAATAACAAATATTTTATATGATAAACTATAAATATATTTTTTAAATTATGAATTTGAAAAAAACTATTAACTAATTTATAAATATTACTAATAATATTCAAATTTGTGATAAAAATTGTTAGATAAATATTAATTTTTCTTAATTTTAAAATTAAATTTAGATTTTTTTTTTTTTTTGGCAGGTAACCAACCAACCCACGGGATATAATATTTATATCTGCACCGCCTCGCATTTTTTATTTATCCGCTCTGCATGACCCGCTTCATTTTTTATAAATTGTTTTACCCGCATCCGCGGATCAAACGGGGCGGGATCCGTGGGTTGGATCCCATATTGACAGGCCTAAATGCCAATGAGTTAACGAATAAATAGTGTTTAGATACAGAGATAACTAAAATCAATAATGTAATAAAAATAGCAACTCTGCTGAGTTCACTCAGATCTAAAAAACACCCACCCGAATTTATTTGGTATTACACGCGGATCCTCCAAAAACTTCAAACAAACCAGAGAATTGATTTTTTAAAATAGCGAATGGTTCGGTAAAACCAGAAATCGATTATTTCAGCCTATCATTCCACTTTAATTGCTATCCATAAACAAAAATAAGAAAATCAAGCATCCTTTAGTAAAAAAGGACACAACAAAATCTCACAGACAACATAAATCAATCTCTTATATAAATTTTACAGTGGATAATCACACAGAAAAGTAAGTCGAATGTAAAATTACAGTGGGCTAATCACATTTTAAAGAACACAAAAGATTATAATTGATTAATTCGAGAAGATATTACCTTCTTTTTGGACAAGGTTTAAAAACTAATTCATCAAATCAGACACCTGATGGCATCTTGAAGACCGTAAAATTGACAATCGACCTAAAGATTTTTTAAAAGAGTGTTATCGATTAGCTTTACAACCAGTTACAGTCTTACAGATGATTGAAGCATATTTTTGGCTGAATCATTCAAACAAAGTTCTACCACTAGAATTTGTAAATTCTTACTCAAATAATCAAACGAATGGAAACCTAACAAAATATTGAACAGTCGATGAATCATCAGTCGTTTCCAAAGCTTTCTCTTACAATTGATGAGATTAATCCAATTGTTTTGAATCAGACAGTGGGGAAGCGGAAGGAAAGTGCAGAGGAAGTAAAGAGGTTTATTCGCTTGGAAAAAAAAATGGACCACATGTTTTATTTCTTTTTTTCCGTTTGTAGAAATGAAAAAATTGGGTATTGTTATAAAATAATAATCCTTAATATATTAAAAAAGAAACATTTTTTAAAACTAACCTCTTTTTTTTTTAATTACTAGTATGGGTTTGGGCATTCTAAAAAAAAATTTTCCCCTCTTCTCTTTCTGGCTGCTGAAAAACCTAGTTTTCAGATCTAGTGGTGTGTGGCTCGGCCGACGGACGTGGGCTATCACAGCCATGGTATCGGTCGATTTTGCTTCTCCTTCGTTTTGCTTTGGTCTGTGTCTTTCGTGGTTTTCTTTGTAGTTGGAGGAATCGGAGATCTCGGGGTTGGAAGAAGTTGATTCGTGTGTCTTGAGGTGATATGGCTTGGGTTGGTGTCTCTTTCCAGCTTAGATCTGTCCCTCAGAGCGTCCATGGTGTTGGATTGGTTTCCAGCGAAGGTGTTGGTGGTGTTATCAAGGTTTGTGTTGGTTTTTCGTGGTTGTCTCTCAGATCTCTTTTTTTCTCTATCCTTATCTTTCTGGTTTGTCTTAAGTCGTTGTTGGTGGTGTTCTTTAGTGTTGTTAAGTCCTACTCTGCGGTTTGGTCAGATTGTTTTGTTGGCTTTCCTAGGACTCGTCTTCGGAATCTTGTGGCGAGCTGTTACAAGCCGGTTGTAGTTCCCGTTAGCCTTTGATCTTCTGTTTAGGGGTTAACTCTTGTCTCCTTTGGTCTTTTGCATTGTCTTTGCCCTGTGGGTGGAGTTGTGGTTTGTGCCTTTGCTGAGTTTCGTTCTTGGAGTATGGCTTTCGATTGGTATCCTGTTGCAGGTGCATCTACAAGCTCTCCCTCTGAAGTTTGTTGGTTTGGAGGTGGGTTCATGGCGTTGCAGTGGGATGATTTCCAGTTCTTCTCTTGCGAGGTCGTTACTTGGTAGTTGTCCGTAGATGGCTCTATATTGTTAGGCGAATGTCCGCGTGTAAGATCGGTTGATCTATCTGGTCGTGTCTCCTGTCTGAGTTCAAGGTTTTCGCCTTGTACCTAGCCTGGTTTGAGCTGGAAGCTTGCTTGGAGTAGTAGGGGTGGTGTAGTTTCTGTTCTCGGGCTTTGGTTTGTTCTTGCTTTTGTGCTCTCCGGTGTAGCTTCTTGGTTTGAGTTCGTGCTTTTGCCTTCGTGAATTGCCGGCTCTTTGTGCTTCATCTATGTGGTTCTGATCTTTGGTGCAGCTCTGGTTTCCTAAGTTTTCGATGGGTTGATTGTGGGACTTCTTTTGCTCAGAGTTTTGGTAGTTGACTTCAGGTTTTCTAGTTGTTATCCTCCCTTTCCGTTGGCTTAGTGTTTTGTTGTCTCCCCGTGTTGGGGCTTTGTTTCCGGGGATTTAAAACTCTTTCCGCCAGCTTTCTTTCCAGGGAATTAAAACTCCTTCCGCCGGCTTTGTTTCCTTTTATGGGGTTTGTAAGTTTGGTTAGTTGTGTAACACCATGTAATATTCTCGTTCTAATAAAATTCTAGCCAAAAAAAAAAAAGGGTTTGGGCATTCTAATCAACCATTAAATTGATCTTCAACTCAACAAATCCCACAAATTTTACATGATTCCATATCTGAATATGCCAACCAAAATTTCCAAAAATTGTGCAATAGTCGTGACAAATGTCGTCAGTATAATATAGCCAAGATTAGCTACCAATTTATGAATAGCATAATACGATTATGTCCTATATTACTCTCCGACTGATTATTTTTAACAAAATCAGCAATCACAACTGTGCGAGCCGAAACTGCACAATAGTACTTTGATAGTGTTTTAGGGAGAGCCTTGAATTTCGTAAGTAAACATCGAGAGCGAGCCAGAGATGGTTATGGTTATTATTAGCTGTTATGCGAGCTACGATATGCGTGACCTGTGCCTTTTCTCTAAAAACAAGTCTCCTTTCATAATGACTATCGGTTCCTATTTATAAGAGCATAGGGACCGACTTTTACAATCGACTTATATAAAATGTAAACTTTCCTTTTCTGCTCGCGCCGACTTCAGCTAAGGTAAACTTCAGTCGTGGGCTTTTTTCGATGGGCCTCGGCTCGAATCGGTTCGTCGGACGTTGGTTCGGTCCATCAGGACAAGTCGGTTTGGCCTGGTTCGGTCTGGTTTGGTTTTTGTCCCTTATTTCTCTTGTCTAAATGACGAATGTTTTTGGGTGAAATCCGACCCCAACAACATCTACACATTTTTCAGACAAATTCTACACATATTTTTCAGATAAATTTTATTATGTTGATGTTCCATCATTTTTGTCGCATCTAATAAGCATGATAATCTTCTTTACATCTGATGTGGTGCAAGAAATTATCCTAAAATAAAAACAAGGAAAACCTGCAAATACACATCATTTAAATGTAATATCTTAGGGTATCGATCTACAAAAAGATGAATACACAATGATTCTAGAATTATGTTTTTCACCACTCTAGTGTCACATAATGAGCATGATTATTGGTAATTTTTTAGCCAATTATCTAAACATTAAAAAAAAAAGTAGAAAAGTAAGAAACAAAATAGAAAATGATAAGAAATGTCTATTATTTAAGAAATATTCAAACACATTTTAGAGATACTAAAGACATGTGGCAATATGAGATTAGTTTCATTTATTTATTTTTAAATTTTAATTTGGAAAAATTTCAAAACTATATCTTTTTAGGTGTAAATTTTCAAAACTACACATCTAGAATATTTATTTTCAAAACTATACTTTTTCATAGTGTAAAAAAAACTGTAAACCCTAAGCCCTAATATTTAATCTTAAACCCTTAAAATCTAAACCCTAATTAAGGATTAGTGAACCCAAATTTATATATTAAAATTAAAAAGAGTATTTTTAAAAATTGCCACAAGTATCGAAAATTTACACAGAAATGTATTTTTCAAATTATATTAATAAAATATGTTTTAAGAGATTTTTGAAGAGAGTTTTTTCAATAATCATGGTCATCATTAAGGGTGTTCAATCCGGATATCGGTTCGGTTTCGGATCGGTTTTTTTCGGTTTTCGATTTTTCGGTTAATAAAAAATATCTACCATATTATACCCATACTTATTTCGGTTCGGTTCGGTTTGGATAGTCTCAGTTATCGGTTTTCTCGATTTGGATATTTTCGGTTCGAATAATCTCGGTTTTGGTTTATTTGTACTTTTTGTATTATTATTATTTATTTTTTTAGGTTTTTAAAATTTTCTACTTATCAAAAAATTAAATTCAAATAAGAAAATGCAAACACATGTCTTATTTTAAATTTAATAATCAATAATTTTATATGAGATTACTCTAAACAAATATTATTATATATCATATGCATATTCAATATACTATTATATTAATATATAGAGCTATTCAGTTTTTTCGATTTTTGCGGTTTTTGCGGTTAATATCCAAACCATACCAATATCCACGGTTTATATAAAATTGCATCCATACGATTTATGCGATATATCCAAATCCAAACCATATGACCTATTTCGGATCGGATCGGTTCGGTTTTACCAAATTGAACACCCCTAGTCATCATCATGTTCCGTATTTCGGTTCTTTATTAGTTGTGGTTTTGTTTGGATTATTCGAGTTTCAAAATAAAAATTTCATCCTAAATCAAATTATAGTTGGGTTTGGTTCGCTTCGGTTTGATTTCGGTTAATTAGGCTAGAAAAACAATTGACGTATTTTACAAGGACAAGAATGCAATCATTGCAATGATTCAGAATCGCACGGAGATTCAAGTGCGCGGGGTAATGCTATCCTGCGCACCCAGCAACTAGCGAGCGCCAGGCTGGGTTGCCGACCAAAACGGACCCTTCATGCTCGCTCGCATCGAAATCCAACCGTTTTCTCCGATCGAATGAACGGCCTCGATTTCTTCTTCTCCCCTTCATCCACCGTCGATCCACCCACCGGAAACACCGCAGAGGATGATGATGATTGGGGAGATTTCGTCGACTCTTCCCCTCGCATCGACTCTCTCTCTTCCAATCGAAACGAAGCTAATTCGACTCCCAATCGTATCGAATCCGAGAAGAAGAATCAGGCGCAGTGGGTTAATTCTCGTGGTCCAGTGCCACTCTCTGTGTTCGGAGAGGAGGAGGAGGAAGAAGAAGATGGATCAGGTGCGGCGATTTCATCGTTTAGTTTCTCATTCGATTCGTTCTCAAGTAAACACAATCATGTCTCCGGATCTGCGAATACGAATCCAAATGTAGAAATCAGTGGCCTGATCGCGAATCTGTATAGAGAGAACGGGATCACGAATGGGCAAACTTTGCCGGAAAATGATTCGTTACCGCGCCGGGAAATTGAAAATTCAGCGGTCAGATCGGAGAATTTGAGCTGGAATCCATTGAATTTAGATAGAGAAACGTCGGAAAGCACAAGCAGTGCGGTGGATTCCAGTACTATTGGAGTCACTTCCGATCCAAATGATTCAGATTTGAGAGTTTCCGATGAAAACGATGATGGTGGTTGGGAATTTAAGACGGCCGAGTCTATGTTTCGATTTAAGGTATTGCCTTTGCTTCCCATTCTCTATGATTCTTGCGAGAAAACTGTGTTCTAATGAGTTTTTTTTTTTTTTTTTTTTTTTTTAACAAAATTGTGTTCAAGCAGGACGAACAAGAGAGCGCGAAATTGGGATCTGTTAGGGTTCATGATGATTTAAGCTCAAGCGTTTGGAGATCACATACAAATGGAACAACAGGTCCAAGTTTTGATAGTGGTAAATTAGATGAAGTTAAATCAGTGTCTTACACAGAAAATGGAGATGATGATGATGACGACCTTTGGGGCAATGGCGGGTGGGAATTCAAGGTTGCTGAAGCCAAAGAGCCAAAGAACGATTCAACGAACACGGTACAATCTAACGGCTGGGGGTTCGGGTTTGGTTTCGATGAAACGACGGCCTCTTTTCAATCAAATCTTGAGAGAGAGCCGCAAACGAAAGAAAATGGCCCGGTTTCTTCTCCAAGCAATGGTTCTGAAGGAACTCCTTGGGCTTTCAATGAGCCGTCTTTGGAAACTGGGAATGAGAAAGAGGTAATGTCTCTTTGAAATGACTTTTGATGGTATCATTACTTTGAGCTTGGTTATGTGTTATATCATTACTACTAAATGTATTTTTTTTGACATGCTATTCATCTGATTTTATCTTTGTAATCAACATTAAAAATCTGTATCTTTGCTGAATATGCTGTAGTTTCTTGATAGTTCTTGATTTTGTAAGTGCCTTTTGATAATTCTTGATTTTGTACTTAACTGGATTTCAGGAAAAGGAAGTGCAGAGAGAAAAGCCTAATGGAGTCTTGCCTCTGTCCTTTTTCCAGGACGAGGAATTAGGAACCTCTGACACTTTGGTTCATGAGGATAATCCAGTTTCAGCCTGTGATTTCCCCGCGAGAGCAAAAACCAAGACTCCAAATCCAAATGTGTCCATCAGTGACCTGATATCAAGTTTATACAGCCAGGTGGATGAGAAAGTCTCTGTAAAATCTGCAACCGAGTCTAGCTTAGTTAATGGAGAGGATAATTCATGGGAGTTTCAAGGTCCTTCTCTGGCCTCCAAAAACTCTGATGATGAGTTTGACGATGATTCGTGGGAGTTTCAAGGTCCAACACAGGCTGTGAAAGATTCGTTGAAAGGAGAAAACGTTTGGGATCAATCGCAGGAAAAGCCAGTAATTAGCATAGAGCCTAATGATTACAAAGACTTCTTTCATAAGCTAAAGACTGAACTATACTACATTGCCCTGAGTCATCTCGAGAGTTTAATGGTCAGTAGAGTTTTTGTGTTTTGGATCTTTCTTTCTTTATACATCTTTTATTTCTCGTTTCATCATTTGAACTTTTTTTATATTGAAGGAAGCTCGTGGCTTGGCAGCTGATTCTGATGAAGTTCGAAAATGTGACGGTGAAATCCAGGTAGGTATTATATTCTCTGTTATTGGAATACAAAACAAGAACAAAAAAAAAAACTTAAGAATTTACAAGGAAAATGTCACCTAAAACTCTGCTAATTTTTGTGTGTTTCCTCTAGGATCTGCAAAACTTTCTGAACAATGAAGCCAATGTAGAAAGTCTCCAACCTAGATCCTCTGGGGGCATTAATGAACTTTCTAAAGCACTCCAGGAGCCAAAGTTTCGAGCACTTGATACGGAAGATCTTTTGTCAGAGAGATTGTTATCAGTTAAGTCTGTTTCGACCTTCTCCAAATCCTTTATTTTTATTTAGATGTTTATAACATAAAAATATTTAAACAAATCAAACATCTTTTCATAGGCAGAGAAGGACTGGAAATCAACGATTGAACTTCTCAAACACGTGGCGTTGACACTGAAGATCCTAAACTCGTGTTCACCTGAGCAACAGTCGAAATACCTTTCGACTTGGTCCGCCATTGCTTCGTCCTGTGCTCAAGAACTGCGACACGCTGCTTCCATATGGAAACAAGTGGTTGAAAACGATGTTCAAGAAGAGATCATATCTAAACCTCAAGGTAGCACATCTGTCTCTTGCATTGAAGCTATTTTCATCAACTCGTAGACTTAGTTCTTATTCTGTGTTAAGCAGGGAAGAGCTTTGTTCTCTCGGTTGGAGAAATATATAGAGTAGTGAAAATTCTGAGAGCCTCGACGAGATTATATAAACCATGGATTGTATTAGCTCCAACATCATCCAAGGTGTTGGCTGTTGTTTTAGACGAGTGTGTGGAGTTGTGGTTGAGCTCCGGATTAGAAGAAGCTCTGAGGAATAATATCAACCGGTTTCAAGGACTTGACGGTGATTATTCTGCTGATCAACTTCTAGAATCAATCAGGTATATAGACGCTTTAACCTGCTTAACCTCAGCTTCATCACCCACTTGCTACATCTCTGGCCTAAATAGTGAGATAGTACCAGGTACACTTATTCTATCACAATTGTGTTTAGAACAATCATCTAGACCATTTCAATGTTCATACTTGACCTTTTGTCTGAAATGGATAGGCCTTAAGATGGTGGAGTGGAATGGAGACCATTACTTGGTGTCTCTTGCGAATCTATGGGCCAATCTGATCAGCCGCGAACCACCGAGCCTTCGGGGCAACTTTTTTTTGAAGGAATCTACACTGCAGATATGACTCACCCAGCCAGCGATTTTCACCGGTCATTTCGTATACATCTATTTATACTTGTTTGTTTATATAATATTGAATTTTGGTTTGGGTCGTTTCATTGTATTTTGTATCAAATGGGTTTTTTGGTCTCGTTAAATTGAGCACATCCCCAGGTTTTACATAGGATATATATTTTGTATGGAAAGAAGCAATAAGTCAATATAATCAGTCTTGTCTTTTTTTTTATATACAAATATTATAACGGTAATATGTCTCAATGAATGATCCATTTACAAAACTAGTGACTAGTGGACACAAATAGCAGTTTTGTGTCCACAAATATTATAACGGTAATATGTCTCAATGAATGATTTCAAATCGGATCCATTTCAATGAATGAGAGCCAAAACTAGTGGACACAAATATCAGTTTTTTTTTCAATCTAGTTTTGTGTAATACTACTCTCTTTGTTTGTGTTTGTGACTTGTGTGTTCTACATACGTGTGTGGGACAAAGAATCTAATTTGGGGCTCCTCAAGGCATCCAAGAATCATCTCGCGAAGCCACATGTCACCAACATAAACTTTTCACATATAGTGCCACGTGGCATAAGTCCAAAAGCTTCTGAGACGATTTCTCTTCCCTTTGCACCACCTATTTCTCTTCCTCTAATTCTATTTCTAGATCCACTCTCAAGTCCCAACCATCACTTTCTCCCATTTGCAATCAAACTCTCTTGATTACATCCCCGAGTTCAATCGATGAACTCTGCGTCGACTAAACAAATACTTTTCAGATTTCCAAAGAAGATAAGCGGCCAACGGGGGAGAAGAAGATCGGGAATTGAGAAGAGTAAAACGACGGAGTCGACTAGAACCGTCTTGCTCGCGTTGCAGAAAGGTAGCCCAATTTCTCTCCCAAATCCAATTAGTTGATGGAGATATTTGGTCTATGTTAGACACGCATGAGACGACAAGAAGTGAAAAGGTGGATTAGCGAAAAGAATCTAGGTTGTCAAGAGTACATATGTTTGGTGATTCTTCTTATATGCAGAATGTCAGAAGCAGAGTATAATCTAATGCATCTTAGATTATCTCTTCGAGGAGAACATCAACAATGGGAGAATCGCCAAATAACCATCTGGGAAGGGATTGCTTCATGGTATCGCAAAACCCGTCGATGCCATCGTCCTGTCGGATCAAGACGGCGAGATCAGAGACGGTTCGATCCTGGAAAACATGTTTTTGGAATACCCATATCCATTTCAGATTATTTTACGGGGTTAGATCTTGGACGACCTTTGGCGTTGGGACCGTATTCCGTTTTTGAGTCTCTAATTAATGCCTCTTTATTCGGGAGCCTTTTTTAATTTCACTTTTGTTGCTAAGATTTGCAGAAGAAACTCGATGCTTACAAGGAGAAGACCGATGAGGAAAATTCAAGAATTGCGGATGGGGAAGATATTGAGCGTCGTAGGAAGAGCTAAAACTGGAGTGCAAGCTGAAGGAGGATCTTAGATAGGTATAATTTCACTCAATTAAGCACGCAAACTGAGATTTGGTGATAGAAGAGGCAATGTATGAAACTCATACACTCTTTATCTTCTTTATAATTCACAGTCTGAATAGCCAAAACTTTCAAATTAGTGTGATTAATCAAACACATGATTGGATTCATGATGGCACATGTGCATTTTTTTTTCTTTATTGGCTCATGGTTTCTCTAAAGCTTGGAATTTCTTCCGTTAGTCTTATGTTTATGTTTGGTCTTATGTTTATGTTTGTACGGTCTTCGTCTATATAATCACCTATTAAACTTTGTCTACGTTGATGCCAAGAGAATCTAAGACGCGAAGACCATCTTCATGTATTCAGTAGAGAAGGTCAAGAGCTTAGAGACCAACGGTTTTCCTGATAGGAGACTCAAATGACAATGACCAACACAGACCGGTACTGTTGTCGTGCTCTGTATGTATTAGTATGAAATTCTCTTTAATTAATTATGTTCTACGCACTTAACCTTTTTGTATCAGATAAATCTGCCAGAGGGCTCTACAACAATTGGGTTCATTGTTTACTTGCAGACGAAAGTATATCAATATCTGTAGTGCAGACGTAAGTTATACTGCATTGTCAACGTTCCTTGAGATTACACTCACTAATGTTTCTCACTTTTCATCTCCTCCTCTCATTTGTTTTAACTTTGGTTCTTCTAATTACATTAATTTCGAACACTTCATCACCTAGGAAGTAGGAACGCTTAGCTCCAGTTCTTATTTGCTGGCCTATTTATTTATTTACTATGTATTAAAAGGTAAATCATTTTGTGCAGTGCTATGGTTCAAGTACTAGGAACAAGAGTTTATAGGGTTCATGGTCCTTACTTGAAGCACTTGGTGAAGGATATATGCTGATAGGATTTAAGGGAGTGGGAAGTTTAGGTTACGAAAAGCAGTTGAGGAATCACAAGAAAGAATAGAGAAAAACACGACCTGCTAGAGATGCCAGCCAAGTGATCTACACCTGAGAATTGCTCCATGGATTTAGGTGAAAGTGATATCATGGACATCCAAAAACCTTAAATTCATTATGGGTAAGAGTATCAACTTATGCAATTGGAATGGACATAAGTGTTTATAACTGGCTCTTTTTGTATTGGCATTTGGTTATATGTAGCAGTAGCCTCTTATTGATCTTGCTGGAACGAAAAGTGAGAAAAATGTTGACTAGACAAAATAATCAAGGCTAACTGGTGTATCTGTTTCAACCATTTAGTTATTTATTAACTAACTGATCCTAAACTATATTTAGATACCAGTTAAGGGAGTCATCAAAGTTTTCAGTCTCTTATATGGAGAGGTACACGCTTAACGTAATATTTTTAAGATTATGCCTACATTTTATTTTGGTTTTTAAATAAGTTTCTTCTTACAAAATTGTATATAAGAATGTCCTAGTGAGGCGATAGTCTTACTCGAGCAGAGGAAGGAATGCAACTCCAGTTGAAGATAGCCAAATAGTTTTATTAAATTCTTTCGTTTTAGGATTATAAATTTAATAACTACAAAACCCGCGCGTAGCGCGGACATACAACTAGTGATATATCAAAGAGAGTAAAAAGAGAGAAATAGATGAACGAAGGAGAATAGCTTAGATAGTGAGAGAGAGAGAGAGCTCAAAGCTTTTGTTCATTCACTTATGTTGAAGACTTGATTAGTGGCATATACTACGAGATCAACTAAGTATGCTAAAGTGTACATGATGGTTACTCATCAATTTTCCAACACTCTTCCTTGAGTATCCATCATTAAACTTTTGTTGCCGACTGAAAAAACACTAGACAAAAAATAATGATGAGGAAAAAGTGTACAGTAATGCTTCCCCTAAAAAAAGACATGTTATTTTCCTTATATATCTCGGTGATGCATTTTGATGCTTTGAAAGTTTGAATATGCTTATTGAATGTTGTGGTCAAAAGTGCATTTGTAAAAAGAAATGACGCGGGTACAGTTGTATGTACTCTATATCAACTTCTTTGTTTTTCTCAAGTTTTTGTGTATATGAGAAACCTCAGAGGGAAATGTTTTAATCTATCACTCTTGAAATAACTCTCTCTAACTTGTGCGACACATGCAGCATTGTTTTCAAGCACTTTTGTTGGTTGCTTGTCTGTGATTATTCCACCTGCTTGTTGTATGGTTTAAGTCATTGATCTGAGTCACACACATTCTCTGCATGCTTCATGCAATGCAATAATATCTACAAAGTTTGAAGAAGTGATAACCAAAGTTGGTTTTTAGAACGCCATGAGATCGCCGTTCCACCAAACGTGAAACCGTATCTAGTTTAGGAGCTTTATGCGGATATGATAAAATGAGATCGCCATTCCACCAAACATTGATTCTGTAACATCCGTAAACTATGAAAATGTGATTTCCGGTTCTTTCAGGTGTGGTTTGGCCGGTTTGTGCGAAGTGAAAACCCTAAGACTCGAATAAAAGGAGCAGCTGCGTGCTTGAGGCTCGTTTTTCGAGACAAAGTGTTCTAGAGACGATTTTGGGAGTTTTGAGGAGATTTGTGGAGTTTCTAAAGTTGCTTGATGTTGATCCTTGTTGTTCATCTCCTTGTTCTTCCTCTCAATTCGAAATCAAGGTGAGTGCATGACTGTAGGTTCAGAATTTCTAGATCTTTGTTTTTGGGTTGAATGATTGAAGAGTTTTGATATTCTTCGTGAGTTTATGTGTTGATTATGTGTTTATCATGTTGAATAGTGTGTGGCTTGAATATTGTGAAGTTTCAGTGTTTTTGGTGCTGTTGAATCGCACTTGGATTCGCTTTGTCGGACGGGTGTCCAGCGACACCAATCTGGTATTGGTCGACACCAAGGTTGTTTAGTGTCGATCGACACCAAGCGGGTGTCGGTCGACACCAAACACTGTTTTGGTCAAGTGATACAGTTTAATTAAATTGGTAATTGAAACTAACTGGTTTAATCCGGTTTAATGGATTTAATTGATTTAAGAGTTATTTGGTTTGGTTTAATTAATTATTTTTAGATTAATAATTAATTAAGATTATTATTTTAATTATGAGAATTATTTCATAGTTATTTGGAGATGTTTTAAATAAGAGAAAAATATTAATAATGGTAGAAATTATTTAAAGATTTTAAAATGTCTAGAAATTACTTACGCATCTCTTTACATGTGATGCAGGTAAAAGTAAAATGTGATCGCGGAATCAAGGCCGAAGAAGAGGATGATAGGGTTTTATGTTTTGTTGAACTGTATAAGTTGCTAGAATTTATTTAATTATTTTATTTGCTTCTGCTGAATATTGTTGATTCATTTATTATTTATTTAATAGTTTAAGACTTCCGCTAGAATTGTTAATTATTAAAAAAAAAAAGAGCTTAGTTGTTTCATTTTGGTTTGGACGGTTAGAAATTGATAGTTTAGTATCATACTCTTCAGGCTTCAGGATATTCCGCGGAGAGTTGTTTGTGTGTGTTTTGGTTGCGTTTTTCTTTTTCTTTTAGTGCTTATCTCCTGTTCTTTGTAGTGAGATGAATGGTGTTACTAGAGGACGTGGTAGAGGCCGTGGCAAGGGCCGTGTAGGCTGGGGTCGGAGGCGTGGAGGGCCAGCGGAGTCGGACGATAGTGCAGTACCGAGTGTGGTGACTGCATCGGTGACCCAGTCTGTTTATTTGGCGGGTGAGGCCAGTGTGAATGCCGGTGGTTGAGAGGGAGTTGGGGCGGGCCCAAGTGCGGATGCTGCTCCGGCTCAGTAGGGTCGAGATAACCTGATGTTGGAGTTGCTGACACAGTTGCTGGCACGTCTTCCGCCAGTGGTTCCGCAGCAGGCTTCAGGTGTTCCTCCGGTGGTCCGGACACAGCAGGGTGCCGGTTTTATTGGGCAGCAAGGGGCTGCGAGTTTTGCTGGGCAGCATTTGTTGGGCATCCGCCTTATCTCGAAATGATGGGGCATATGCAGCGTATTGGGAGGCTGACGAGTAGAGATCGAGACTAGAGCGGAATTTTCAGTCTATCAAATGTCCAGTGGAGTACTAGGTGGAGTTAGCTGTCCACTATTTGAGTGGTGACGCACATTTGTGGTGGCGGGCTATTGTGGGGAGGAGAGCTGTTTGGACTTAGGGCGAGTTGACGCCAAGTACTTCCCGCAGGAGGCTCGGTATCATTTCCAGTTGCAGTTCTTAGTGTTGACTCAGGGAGACCGTTCGGTGCATGAGTATGATGCCGAATTTGGCAGGCTAGTGGTGCATACCGGTTTTGGTTTAGGCGGTGAGCGCGAGATTGTGCAAAGGTTTCTTCAGGGACTTCGCACCAGTATCAGGACCCAGTGCATAGGTCGTGCGTATACCACGAGAGCAGAGTTGGTGGAGCTAGCGGCTTCGATTGAGGAGGACCTTCGCGAGCAGGTTGGTCCAGTTGCGGGGCCTTCTACAGTTGCTCCTGCTATCCAGCCTCAGAGTCAGCAGCAGCAGCCGCAGCATCGCTGAGGTTCGGGTTTCGGTTCTGGTTCTGGCAAGGGCAGCAGGCCTGCACAGGGCCCGAAGAGGAGTCGGGAGGAGGCTTCGAGAGTTAGCCATTTTCCTCGTGGTGCGTGATACGGGTGTGGGGGTATGGAGCACCGTGTGTCTAGATGTCCCAAGAAAGAGGTGCCTCGGGATACTAGAGTGTGTTTCCATTGTAGAGAGTCGGGGCATATCAGACCGATGTGTTCCAAGATGCCGAGCATGGCAGTTGCAGTGGTTCAACCATTAGCAGCTCGACCAGTGGCACAGATTGTGGTGGCTCAGTCAGTGGGTTAGTAGGGGCCGAGAGTAGTGGCATCCAGAGCAGCACGGGTGAGCATTCGAGCATGGTCAAGGTGGCTGGAGGCGGTTTTCTGGCTACTTCGGGCCGTGCTAGAGGTGTCGACATTCAGATTGTGGGGCAGTCATGCCAGCGGATTTGGTTATTAGTCTGGTGGAGTTGTACGACGTCATTTTGGGGATGGACTGGTTATCCTTTTACCGGGTTCATCTGGATTGCCACAGAGGCAGGTGGTCTTTGAGCGTGATGGTGGGAGGTAGGTGTTTCAAGGAGTGAGACCGACTTTCGGGAGTATAGTGATCTCGGCGATTCAGGCATAGCAGTTGATTGAGCGGGGCTGTGAGGCCTACTTGGCGACGATCACTATGATGGAATCCAGTGGTGAGGTGGTTATTGAGGATATTCAGGTTATTTGAGAGTTTCCGGAGGTGTTTCAGTCATTGACGGGGTTGCCGCCATCTCGGTCAGGCCTTTTTATGATTGAGTTAGAGCCAGGGACAGCGCCGATATCCAAGACACCTTACAGGATGGCTCCAGCAGAGTTAGCAGACCTGAAGAAGTAGCTAGAGGACCTTTTGAGTAAGGGCTTCATTCGACCGAGTGTTTCACCGTGGGGAGCACCGGTGTCGTTCGTGAAGAAGAAGGATGAGAGTTTCCAGCTGTGTATTGATTACCGGGGACTCAACCGAGTCACTGTGAAGAACAGGTACCCTCTCCCGAGGATTGATGACTTGTTCAATCAGTTGAGGGGTGTTACTTGGTTCTCCAAGATAGACTTGGCATCGGGTTACCATCAGACCCAATAGATGAGGCAGACGTTCGGAAGATGGCTTTTAGGCGAGATATGGACATTTCAAGTTTGTGGTCATTCCTTTTGGTTTGACTAATGCGCCAGCAACATTTATGAGGTTGAGGAACGATGTATTCAGGGAGTATTTGGATGTGTTCGTCATCATCTTCATCGACGATATTTTGGTGTATTCGAGGAGTCCTGAGGAGCATGTGGATCCGGCGAAGATTGAGGCCATCAGGGATTGGCCTAGGCCGAGAAGTGCTACCAAGATCAGGAGTTTTATTGGTTTAGCAGGTTATTACAGGAGATTCGTCAAGGATTTTGCGAGTATGGCGCAGCCGATGACGAAGTTTACAGGGAAAGATGTCCCGTTTGTTTGGTCGCCAGAGTGTGAGAAGAGCTTTGGGAAGCTCAAGGAGATGCTTACTAGTACACTTGTTTTGGCATTACCCGAGCCAGGGAAGCCTTATGCGGTGTACATTGATGCTTCAGGAATTGGTTTGGGTTGTGTGCCAATGCAGGAGGGCAGAGTCATTGCATATGCTTTGAGGCAGTGGCAGGGCCGTGAGCGTACCTTTCCTACACATGATCTTGAGTTGGGAGCGGTGGTCTTTGCACTTAAGATCTGGAGGTCTTATTTATATGATGGTTCGATGCAGATTTACACGGATCACAAGAGTCTATAGCACATCTTCACTCAGCCATTGCTGTTGAGCTTCTGGCATATTAGGACTTGGAGATTATCTATCTTTCTGATAGTCTCAAAATATATTCTTATTTTCTACTGTAAGTGTACAGTGATGAAGATGTAATATATAGGATTCGAAATCCAGAGGACCAGCATTACACTATGAATCTAGGGGGTTTAAAAGAGAGCTAAGACAAGAATATGGTTTGTTTGTTGATTCAGTAACAAGTAATGAATGTAAATAACAATGTAAATTCAATAAAAACAAGCACTATATCAAGGCAATTTGTGGGAGCTCCATGGAAAGGAATCAAATGACTATTCAGGGTTATGATTAAGTATAGGTTTCGAACTCAAACATAAAATTATGCAAACCCACTGTTGTGGCGTTAACAACTTTTTCTGACAACCTAGTCTAAACTGTCGTTTGAATCTAGCAATTGCAGACAAGCATTAATGAACATGAATGATATGTTCACAATCCACCTTAGCATCAACTTTCGCATGCTAAGGATGGATCGCTCACCATTGAACGCTCTAGAAACCTATTACACTTTTGATGAATAGATTCACCTGAGATCTAAAATCAAGTGATCAATTCGACCTTAGCATTAAGTCTATCAATGGTGAAAACATAAGATATGAAACCCTATTTGCATTCAATCCTCTAACTCATAAACTCCGTTGAAAAACCTAGATCCAGTTAGATAACTACTCAGACATGATGAAATAGATCACAGCAAAGATTGAAACGAAAGTCATTGAATAGAAATAAGAAAACAAGAAAACAACGATGAAAAATCTCTACAAAAGTTGAAAACTAGAGAAGAGGCGTAAAAGAAAACGTAGCCTAAACAATGGCTGAAAAATAGGTCTAAGTAGTTCAGGGGTCGAGTTCGGTTCAATCCGGTTTGCTTTGGTTTGATCGAACGGTGTATGGCGTCGAAGTGGGAGTCGATCGAACGGCTATGGAGGTGACTCGATCGAACAGTTATTGAGGAATAGCTCGATCGAACGGTATGGATGCGACTTGATCGAACGGCTGGGATCTCCTGTGGTATTTGATCGAGTGCTGTGGTGAGCTGTAGGCCATTCGATCGAGTGCTGTATTGAGCTGTAGGCCATTTGATCGAGTGCTTGTGGTGTGTATGGACGATCAAGCTGCATGAGCTCCTGATGTGATTCGATCGAACGGTGCAGGGTTGAAGAGGCATTCGATCGAACGGCTGTGGGGATGAAGAGGCATTCGATCAAGTGCTGTAGTGGCTCCTTAATAGGCATTCGATCGAGTGCTGTAGTGGCTGCTGAAGGCCATTCGATCGAGTGCTGTAGTGGCTGCTGAAGGCCATTCGATTGAGTGCTTGTGGTGTGTATGGACGATCGAGCTGCAGGAGCTCCTGATGTGATTCGATCGAACGGTGCACGGTTGAAGAGGCATTTGATCGAACGGCTGTGGGGTTGAAGAGGCATTCGATCGAGTGCTGTAGTTGCTCCTTAATAGGCATTCGATCGAGTGCTTTAGTGGCTTCTGAAGGCCATTCGATCGAGTGCTGTAGTGGCTGCTGAAGGCCATTCGATCGAGTGCTGTAGTGGCTGCTGAAGGCCATTCGATTGAGTGCTGTGCAGCGTCAAACTGACATGGCTTCACAAAAACCGTCATAACTCTTCAACCGCCTATCGCAATGACCTCAAACCGGCGCCAAATGAAAGCTAACTCAATTTCCTGTCTTGACACCGAGTTTGGTCTCTATATGATCTCGGCAAGGCTTTATTCCGAGTCGATCTTGTAGGCAAATGATCTGCACTCTGCTTCATTGTCATATTGTGTGTTTCCTCACATCTTCTGCCCGACCACTCTTCTTGACAAGTCTCCAAACTCTTTCTAAACTTTGATTGACCTGAAAATTATTCAAATGCAATGCAAAATGCAATAAAAGATATATAGGACTCTAGAATGCAAGACAATGTAAAAGAAGACTAAAATGCATATAGAAAATACTAATCTAGTGCAGAATGATCCTAAGACTATAATTGCATAAAAACCATGCATATCACATTCAGGCAAGGCTAACCTAGTGCCGGATGCTTTGAGTAGACGGATGTTTGATTCGGCTTTAGAGCAGGATGTGGAGGCATTGGTGAGCGAGATTAGCACTTTACACATTTGTGCTATTTCGCAGGAGCCTTTGGGTTTAGTGGCAGTGGATCAGGCAGATTTGTTGAACAGGATCAGAATGGCACAGAAAAGTGATCAGATTCTGATTGATGCGTCACGATTACCGAGTTTCGAGTATAATGTCTCTGAGAACGAGACTTTTCTGGTTTGTGGTCAGGTTTGTGTGCCCAAGGTAAAGGAGTTGAGGCAGCAGATTCTGAGGGAGGCTCATTCGAGCAAGTTTTCGATTCATCCAGGAGCGACCAAGATGTACCATGACCTCAAGAGATACTATCATTGGGTCGGGATAAAGAGGGATGAGGCAGATACTAATAATTTTTAACACTTCAAATAATTTTCACAATTATTAAATAATTACCACAATTATTATAATAATTTTTAACACTTGAAATAATCTTCACAATTATTTTAAACAATTTTTAATTAATTAATTAACCGCTAATTAATTAATTTCGGAATTAAACCACTTAATTCCAATTAAACCGAGTTAACCAGATTAAACCACTTAATTAAATTAAATTCAATCGCCAGATAACCGGATTAAACCGGCCAGTGTCGACCGACACACGCTTTGTGTCTATTGACACCCAGTCGATTGGTGTCGATCGACACCGATCTCGGAGATCAACACCTACATCAACTTTTCAGCACATAAACACCAAAACTCAACATAATCAACAACCATCAAGATCAAACTCCACAATAAACACATAAAAATCACGAAAATCATCACAACTCAACATATCAACAAACCAATCTCATAAATCTTCTTATCTGAGAGCCTACGGTCCTGCACTCACCTTGACAAATGATTTGAGAGAAGAAAGGAGATGAAGTTCAACAAGAATCAGCCACATATCAACTACAAAGCTCCAGAAATCTCTCCAAAAGCTCTCAGCCCCTTTTTCTCCTTGACTTCTCAAAAAACACAACAGAAAAGCGGTCACTGCCTCTGTATTTCGCGACCCGAGGGTTTCCCAAACCCAAATCCACAGAACAAGATAATTAAATCGACCCGGAATTCCCGATTCGGACTGGTGATGACCGACACCAGCCAAATACGGCAATTCCGATGTTTACAGATGTTACAAGATCGTCTTGTATTTTTGTTTTTTTAGGGTTATTTTTTTGCAAAACAAATTAGTTTAAGGTTTTTTTTTTGCACAAAACTTTTTTTTTCAATAATGCCACGTCATCAATATAGACGAGGCCTATATTGCGGGTGACTTTAAAGGTGGGTGATTTGACTTGGATTTTTTTAATATGCGGTTTTTCTTGCAAAATAATACAGTTTGAGGTTTTTTTGCACAAAACCATTTTTAAACTCTGAGTATTGGACCGATTTAGTCAAATCGCCAACTGCCGAACGCTTATTCGCCGCGTTTTAGAACACAGATCATAACTAACAAACTCGTGTATGTTACTGAAAATATCAAACGCATATTAAAAAGTTATGAGATTGAGTATTCGAAGACAAGCAACTGAGACTATTTCGAGAAATTAAATGAGAAACTAGTTAAAAAAAAATTGATCCCTAATATATTAAAAGAGAAAACACTAACAAAATCACCTTAGTTAATATGTTATTAACAAAAATGTCATTGCTTATGTGTCATCATATGGTTCACTCTCAAGAATTTTCACACTTAAGATATTATTTACTAAAATATTTACAAAATATGCAATAAGAATAAATTTGTATTATTTAATCCTATATATATTAAAAAAATAACGTTCTTCCCATGTGTTATTAAAATTTTTTCTATGATGAGGTGTCATCACCAGAATTACTTTCAAGACAAATATAAAAAAACATCACTTATTAAAATATTTACATACAATGTCATTGCTACACTGTTTTTATTTGGTTACAAATATGAAATATTTGCGTTTTTAAAAAAAAAAAAATGAAATATTTGCAAGTATCTTCCACTAAATAACATAAATGATATATAAAATAATTATTATAAAATAGTTCAAAAATCGAATATTGATATAAATATTTCAAAATTAATTATAGAATTTTTTTCCAATATATAATATTTATTAACATATTCATTTTTATATTAATATATAATCAATTGATAATATACTTTCACTTAAAACATATATTATGTAAAAATTAATTATTATAAAATATTTTAAGAATCAAATACTAATAGAAATAATTCAAAATTATTGATACAATTTGTTTTTTCAATATATTGGA
>OVBJ01000527.1:0-51958 GCA_900406535.1 Noccaea bulbosa | reverse complement strand
ACGCCGATGTTTCGGCTGACTTTTGTAACGTCGGCTGACTTTTGTAACAATTAGATGCTATTCCTTCTATTTTTTAGTTGTCGTTTTAAAAATGTATATGAATGTGTTTCTAGTTAAATACATCTCTAAAACCATAATTAAAAAAGATGGAGGGAGTATATTTTAAGTTTTAACTTTTAACCAATCATTTTTATTTAAAACTAATACCAAAAATATATCCAAAAAAAATACAATATAGTATGCATAACCGAGAGGTCTTTTTTTTTTGTTCTTTCACAAATCATAATCGAGAGGTCTATATATGTGTCTTTGTATCATAAATAGGTCGAAGAAAACCTCTAAGGTACAACATCAAACTGGCTATTAAATCGACCAAAAATGAATTTTTTTTTTCTTTCTCTTTACCTGTCATCAATATCTTCTGTAATAGACACTCCAATTCGCATGCGATGCATGTAGTGCTAGTGCTAAGGATATCTTCAATGTAACAATCGTCAAACGATTTCACAGTTTCACGGCTTTTGATTGATTTAAATTGGTCTACTACCTAACAATTTCTTTTGTGTAGTGAAATTGTTTTTTTTTTTCTTTTACAAAAAAACAATTTCACTACACAAAATACGATAGATCATTGTCTATATAAAAAAAATTGAAGTGTAGACCAAAATCACATAAACAATCATTTTGGAATTCTTTAGATTCTCAAATGCTAAATAGTAAATAATATTAAAATCACGTCTATAACCAAATGGGTATTACATAGCCTTACAACAAAAGGGGATTCTAGACAAGAATAAAGCAAACAATTTATTATATAATACAATATGTGTGTAAACTGCGAAGGATCTGTAAAACAAGATGAATCTTGGATGCTTTTGACCGCCTCGTAAATGTTGAAATTTTAAGGATGTTAAAGAGAGTTTCCCAAATCATTTTGGATTAAGGAAGGAGCAAAAGGTTAATCGTTATATATTAAACTAATTGTGATGGTATACTATATATGATGAGTCTATGATAAAAGTAGCGAAAGTTGTTCTATTAAACATGCTTAGTTTTACATTTTCCGCCATTTATAATTTTTGTCAACAAATAACATGAATTTTTTTTTTTTTTTTTTTTTTTTGAAAAAGGGCATAACATGAATTTTTCATTCAACTGCTATTTATGACAAGCGTGAAATTTTATCTGAACATGACGCTCACGTTTAATCTGGTTGGATGAGATTGACAATGACTATATACATGTATACATAATTAATATTTATATATATGCATAATTGATTTATATGTAGAAATTTATACAAAATGTATATTATATGCATGGATAGTCATTGTAGTTATAATATCGAAACGGATTCTTTTGCTTTAAAAAAGACAAAAGTAATTAAATATTTGGATAGGATGGTATTGGCCTTTAGATGGCCAGATGCCAAACATGCCTCCATCATTTCTTCTTTCCCGTTCCAAGTCTCTGCCTCACAATGTTGGTCTTTCTCCGCTTTTAATTTTCTTCCACCTTAAACTTCATTTCGGTGTTAAACTATAAAATATATCACGATCACTTGGATTCGGATTAAAGAATGTCCTCCTTCTAACCTTTTCTTTTCCTATATGATTTACGTTTAAGTAGAAAGAAAACATCAAACGGATTAGGTTTTGTTTCAAAAAGGACACTTTAATTTCTGTCAACAGTATTCGAAGCTCAGTCACATTTATACACATCTGATATACTATATAATATATAAGCATGCATGCATGTGTGTGAGAATGACGTAGAAAACATTTACTTTTGGGGTTAAAATCATAGCAAGCATGTTTCCAAATGTTTCAACTTCGAATTTCATCTTGTGTTTGTAATTACATAATTGTTATTTTTGAGCTTATAAGCTAGGTGCTAACGGATATCTATCATCTCACGTCAAATTTATTAATTAGTATAATTGTTATTTTTGAGCTTTTGAGCTTAAGTAAAATTTTATCTCTCTCTTTATAAGAGTTTACCAGTTAAATTTGTTATTATAATTGTAACATCTTCAATATTTAAGATTTTTTCTACGAAGAATTTTCCTTATTAGTATTTTAGGCTTTCGATGAGATTTTAAGTATCCTTAACAATTTTTCAATATAATTGTACTAACATCTTCAATACATAAGTTTTTCTATGGAGAATTAGTAATCAATATTATAGGTTTTGGATGAGATTTTAAGTATCCTTGCAATTTTCATATTGAATTTTGAACAGCGCACGCAGGTATCGTTCATTTGATATCAATAGACTGTAATAGGGTATCTTCTGCCCAAACAATTGTGCTCCAAGAAAAGAACAATATAATTTAGCTAAGAAAATCGAAAATTTATAGATTTATCATTTATATTTTTGATAAAAAATAAAGAAATAAAAAGCCGAAAAGGAAAACATAGTGAGAGGGAAAGATGATATGTCACTACAACAAGACACATTGCCCTTTATTGTTTGCCTTTTACTTTGTCTCGTAGACCAAAATCTGGGACTGGGAGGGATGGGAAATGTATGTAATTTTTAGTACTATCAAATGGTTCCATCGTTGTAACGTCTTAATTATTGACCATGGATTTTGGCACATAATTCAGCTGTAAGTTAATGGATTTTTAGATAAATCAATAGATTATTATTAGTAGTATTTTTTAAATTTTTTTGGCAAATTGAGTACATGTTAAATTTTTATATTTTTTAGATAACTCCGGTTAAATTGTTATATTTTACTGATGTTAAAAAAAAAATTGTTATTTTTTACCTTTACACTTAAACTATCAAATACAATGCCTCAGACGGTACCGTTTCACATAAAGAAACGGTGGTTTAGGTTGTGATTGGTAAAGACTTTGAAGACTTTCACTGCTAGTTTTTTATTTTAAAGTGTGGCTGTGAAAACTGTTAATTTTAAAAGAAAAAGTGTGGCTTTAAAAAATGTTAAAAGTCATATTTTTATGCTTTTAGAAAAAGCAACAATTTGTGAAGGAAAGAAACAAAAATGGGCTGTGGGAATTTTAAGGAGGGAAGTTAAGGACTTTCAAGACTTTAAAACTTTAAAAATGTGATTGGATAAAATATGGTCTTAAAGACTTTTAAAATTTTCTAAAGTCAAATTGCCAATCAGGGCGTTAGTAATTAGCCCTCCCTGTGCTGATTAATGATTTTTGCGTCTTCAGGTAAAAGCTCTTGGACGCCTGAGCGCTTTCAATTTTGACCCGATTCCGACATCCGTCTTCAATGGCTCATCTCCCCAGAGTTCTTATGGTGAGCGAATTAGGTTTTAGTGATTTCGATTCTACTTCACCATCTTCATTTCTTCATCCTCTTGCAAATCAATCCCTCTCGTTGATTTTCATCAGGTGGCCGAGAAGCCCAGCATTGCTCTCTCCATTGCTTCAGTTCTCTCTCATGGACAGGTTCCTCTCTCCTTATTTGTTATCTCTCTCTCTCTCTCTATTTCTTTCTCTTCTCTAATTTGAGAAACGTAAGCTCGAATGAGTCAAACAAGCTTCGTTTAGTATGCTGCCGATTTCTCAGAGGGGAGGGTAACAGAAACTAATTTTTTCAGCTCTAATGACTGAGACCTATTCCTTATCTAAGCAGCAATCTTGCTCGATTATAAAGTTCAGGGCTGTTAATTTAGTGTTGTGACTCAGATTGCACTTTTAAAAGCTCAGTAGTGTCCTTTGGGAGTTGAAAAAGCAATTCAGTTCTGTGTTTCATTTCACCTTGAGATTTTGGTTTTCGCTGTTCTGATAGTTGATTTGGTTGTTGGTGGTAGAAGTTTGGTTAATCGGTTATATCTTCTCTTTTTGCTACAGATGTCTACAAGGAGAGGAAGTACAGAGGTGCATGAATTTGATGGGATGTTTCAAGGCTTCAAAGCACATTACAGAGTTACATCTGTAATCGGACATGTTTTCAGGTTCTCTCTTACCTATCAGTATTACACAAAATCGAGATATATGGGAATAGGAGTGCTTGCTTCTGCATAGCTTAACAATGACATTTTCCTTCATGTGCATCACACTTTCTTTATCAAATGCACATTTACTCAGATGCTTTGAAATCGCTGTTCGCATCCTCTCTATTAGCTACTCAAGTTTTCTCTGTTTTTCCCTGCTGCACTCGAGAGTTTGAGAAATGGTTTTAGTTTAAGGTTTCATCCGATTTTTTTAATTTAAATCTTGGACTGTCTCGTGTAGAAAGCTTCTGTGAAAACTCTCTTTTGATGACATTCTTAATATCTCAAAGCAGATTTCTTAGTCTGTCTAAATTCCACTCTCATATTCTAGTGTAGATTTCCCAGAAAAATATCAAAATTGGGCAACAATTGATCCACAAGATCTTTTCGACGCTCCAATTCATAAAAAAGAGTCAAACCCAAAGGTAAATATTTCTCACAATCTTATATGCTACTTGCGCTCCTTCATTTCTACGCTAAGGTGCACTTTTCTCTAACATTCTTCAAATCTCAGGCCCATATTTGTAGGCATTTAAGTAATGAAGCTCGTGGTTGCAGTTATATGGTGTTGTGGTTGGATTGTGATCGTGAAGGAGAGAATATATGTTTTGAAGGTAAGACTATAATTACTGTTTTTCACATTGCTTTCACCAGCTTTTGATTGAATTATACATATTTTATTGTTTCTAATATTTGCATACATTGTATTGGTAATTATTGAATCAGTAAATATACTTTCTTCTCCGTTTTTGCTAAAGAAAACATACTATATACTGTTGAATATGTATATTCATGAATTATCCAATGGTAGACTCTTTAAGTTGTGGTAGTAGATTGCGGGTTCAATTATACAGTCAGCTCCTGCAACCACCAACATCTTAACCGTTTTTCTCCTGCAAAAGTATTTTTTCTATGCCACTCATATTTGGGAATGCACATGGTTTTGATGACCGGTGCTATAACTTGCTGACCATTATTATTTGTATAGTTATTGAGTGCAGTGGCTTTGACATGAAAGATAGTAAGAGAAAGGTGTATCGGGCACGATTTTCTTCTGTTACTGAAAAAGATATATCAAAGGCCATGGAAAACCTTGTTGAACCAAACAGGAATGAGGCACTGGCAGTAGATGCTCGTCAAGAGATAGATCTGAAAGTTGGTGTAGCATTCTCGCGATTCCAAACAAGTTATTTCCAAGGAAAATATCAGAAGCTAGACTGCAGAGTTATCTCGTCAGTTTCCTCTTCTCTCCTTCCTGCCTCTTTTTTTTTTTTTTGTTTCGTGTATAAAGATTCTCGGAAAAGTAAAGTAGATTTTTTCTTGAGTCCAGATGCTTTTTTTTCTTCTTTCCTTGGGGTTTTTGAGATGGTTGAATCATTTAAGATGTTCTATCGTGATTGTCTTCTTGCATATAGAGCGTCCGAGTTATGCAATTCATGTAAATGCTAAGAAAAAGAATAGACATAGCTTTGTAAGACTTATGCATTTATGCATTTCGTTGTAAAGTATATTACCAACTAGATTTCCCATCTTATTTATAATACACAAGTCATTATATCCATCTGGTTTTCTTAAGATCTTTTTAATTGTTTATTTCAGTTATGGGCCATGCCAGACTCCTACTCTTGGGTTCTGTGTACAACGGTACATGCAGATTAATACTTTCAAGCCAGAAAAGTTTTGGGCTCTGCGACCTCAAATATTAAAGGATGGTTATGAGCTTCAACTAGAGTGGGAGAGACGTAGATTGTTCGACCTGGAAGTGAGTGCTTCGTTCATGTGTTGGATTTCTTTGACATTCTTGACTGTTGCTTATTAATCTCGCTTTGCAGATATATTTATGCTTTCACAAATTGTAGGTTGCTACAGTGTTTCAAAAGTTGGTCGTGGAAGGCAGAACCGCAAAAGTAATTGACGTATCAGAAAAACAGGAAGTCAAAGGTCGTCCAACTGGTCTTAACACAGTGAATCTGCTAAAGGTGAGAGAACTCACGAGTCGTGATTACTGTTCTTCCAAAATGAACTTGTCTGGTTGTACTAATTATCGCAAAACACTGACTGGGAAATTGTTATATTCTGCATTCACCCAATGCAATTTTGTTTCCATCAGCTTCATGGTTGTTTTTAGGGATGAGTTGATGACAAAATCGAGATCTTCGTTCTCTTCTTGTGATATCTATAGTGTTTTTGGTTTTCGATGTTGTTGGGGTTAGAGCTTCTGCATTTCTTAATCTTGTTCACGAGTTCAATAAAAGCAAGCTTTATTTTACTTACTCTCCCTGATCTAGCATAATAATAGCGGTTACACAGGTTGCTTCAAGTGCTCTAGGATTTGGGCCTCAGACGGCTATGCATCTTGCAGAGAGATTGTATACGCAAGGCTTCATAAGGTTCGCTCCTGATTATTATTTTTTGGGAAATCTTAAATCGTTAATGAATGGTAGTTTGTTTGTGTAATTCAGAACTTCTAGATAGGAAAAGGAAAAAACCTTTGCTGATATACATACATCACATTTTTCCCATTTAAACCTGTTTCCTGTCATCATGGTGATGGAGCTTTATTGACTCAAAGCTGTTATGCTTTGTGCTAGCTATCCGCGCACGGAAAGCACAGCCTATCCTTCTTCATTCGACTTCACAGATACACTCAGAGCACAAGTTAGTAACCCAGTATGGGGTGGTTACGTACAGAGACTTCTCTCAGATGGCTTTCAAAAGCCAAAGTCAGGAACTGATGCTGGTGACCATCCTCCTATCACCCCGATGCGAGCAGCAACTGAGGTCAGTGTCGGAGGAGATGCTTGGCGACTCTATCAGTATGTCTGTCAACATTTTATTGGCACTGTCTCACCTAACTGCAAATACATAAGGTAAATACAGCCTTTTTTGTAACCTGATCCATGCCAGTTACATCTTATTCTTTGCACATCTTATATGTGGTATTCTCTTGGATGGATATCTCAGGACTAAAGTGGAATTGTCAACTGGTGGAGAAACTTTCCATTGTACGGGCCAGCGTGTGACAGAAAAAGGGTTTACAGCTATAATGCCATGGTCTGCAGTAGATGAGAAAAGACTCCCTTCTTTTCTCAAAGGAGAGAAGATTGAAGTTTTAAGAGTGGAGCTGTACGAGGTTACATTCTTCTCCATTTCTGTTCGCTGCTCCCATTGCCTTGTACTAGGACAAAAATTGCTTTAATGTTTCCGGTTTTAGTTTATCCGTTCTATTTGTCTTTGAACGTTGTAAAATCTACAGGGGAACACTGCACCTCCGGACTTCCTTACTGAGAGTGAGCTGATATCTCTAATGGAGAAGCATGGCATAGGCACAGATGCATCAATACCTGTGCATATAAACAACATTGGTGAACGTAATTATGTTCAGGTGGGTTTAACATATAGGCTGTGTGCTTTTCTTCATGATTATCATGTTACTTACTCATTTCAGGAGGATCTATTTTTGTTTTCTGAAAAGGTTCATTATTCTTGTTTGGTGTTTCGTTCTCTTGCAGGTCCAATCTGGCAGGAAATTGGTTCCAACGGCACTAGGAATCACGCTGATAAGAGGCTATCAATGTATTGATCCAGACCTCTGCTTACCAGACATCCGTAGCTTTATCGAGCAACAAATCACTCTTGTTGCCAAGGGCCAAGCTGATCATTCACACGTTGTGCAACATGTGATTCAGCAATTCCGGCGTAAATTCAGTTACTTTGTTCAACAGGTTCGGCAAACACGGCTTATGTTATGTTTTCTTTGAAGGCATTAGTTAGATAAAGTCTTCGATTTTAAACGCGGCTTGTGTTATATTGTCCTTTCAGATCGAACACATGGATGCTCTCTTTGAATCACAATTCTCTCCTCTGGCTGATTCTGGTCGCGCTTTAAGCAAATGTGGAAAATGCTTGCGTTACATGAAACACATCACAGCTAACCCACCACGTCTCTTCTGTGGCACATGCGAAGAAGTTTATTACCTTCCTCAAAAGGGCACAGTCAAGGTAAAACCCTTTCATCACCTAAACTCTTCCGCGGTGAATCTCTAGTTTCCGTTGGAGTATCTGATTAATTTGTTAACTGATTTTCTTACAGCTATACAAGGAACTCACATGTCCTTTAGACAACTTTGAGCTCGTGATCTATTCAGTTCCAGGACCCGAGGGGAAGTCATTTCCACTATGTCCATACTGCTACAATTCTCCTCCATTCGAAGGCATAGACACACTATTTGGAGCCACTAAGACGGCCAACGCTTCTGCGAAAACTAAAACCGGTGCAGGCATGCCGTGTTCTCTCTGTCCTCATCCGACTTGCCAACACTCTTTGAGAAACCAAGGAGTCTGCGCTTGTCCAGAGTGTGAAGGCACACTCGTCTTGGACCCGGTGAGCTTCCCCAAGTGGAAACTCAACTGCAACTTGTGTAGCTGCATCGTTTTGCTTCCGGAAGGTGCTCACCGCATCGCCACCACAAGTAACCGCTGTCCCGAGTGCGATTCAGCTATCATAGAGATCGATTTCAACAAAAAAACTACTCCTTTAGAGGACGGAGCCACTCTGCATCAAGGATGTGTTCTATGTGATGAGTTGCTTCTTTCACTTGTTGAAGTGAAACATGGAAGGTCCTTTGTGAGACGTGGAGGAAGAGGAAGGGGACGAGGGAGAGGCCGAGGCAGAGGGAGAAGAGGCTCAAAAGCTGTCGATCCAAAAATGAGTTTCAGAGATTTTTGAACCCTTTTTTTTGTTGTGGTTTTCATCAGGTTTTTGAAGCTCTTAAAACAAGTGTTTGTGTCTTTACGTTACTTGCATCATAAGTTAACAGATGAAAACTCAAAGATCTTACGTGTTGCTTGCACTTCAAGGAAACTGGTTATAACTTCTAGCTTTAACAAGTGATTTGGCTATTGATTTCACAACGTATCACAAATTTTGTAACATACATTTATCTAAAACAGATTTTCCAAAATCTTTGATACATTTTGACCAGTTCTTGTTATTATATGCCCTAAAGAGAAGCTGAAAACCCCAAATGTAACATTCTGGGATTGCCACGTGCCTTGCTTCATGCATACACTCCCTTTTTTTCTCTAAGATCACACACACAAGTATGAATGTATGATCTAGTATTCCCTTTGCAATTGCATATTTTGTTTGGTTGCTTTCAAAATTTGGGGAGGAAGAGCATATAATTAACAAAAATGGAGAAGGCTGTCCACTCATCGACGACGTCTGGACCGGCGGTTCCAGGGGAGGCAACGAAAACCGGCACATCCATAATTGACACCGCTGCCTCCGCCGTCCAAAGTTTTGCTCCGGTTAACCAAATCCACCAACACCTCTGCGCGTACGTAATCCCGATCTTTATCAATTCCACCTTTCAAAAAAATCCTCTCTTGTATTATTAGTGGTTCTCAATTTGCAAGTTGAGAGAAATATATGTTTGCATGTGTTCTTTCTAAGCTGTCTCTGTTCTGATCAGTTACCTTGGATCTGATTTGTTACGTCTCAAGAATGTTTTAGTTTTTAGTCTTTTACCAAAAAAAAAAAAAAAAAGAACGAAAAAGAACGTTCTAGCTAGTTAGATTATAAAAACGAATCAGTATATGTTGAATCAATGTAAGGGTGAGTGTTCGTTTTGAGGTTTCTTGGTTTTGGGAGGAATCAAAATCAGTCTTCTGGTTTGCTTTAAAAGAAGAAATGGTAAAAAAAAACAAAAATTACAAAGAATTAATATAGAATTGTATCTATTAGTAATAGTAGTGTAATTTCATTTCTTGAGGTGGCAGGTTCCATTTCTATTCATACGACATGACAAGACAAGTAGAGGCTCACCATTACTGCAGTCACGTGAACGAAGAGATGCGTCAGTGTCTGATCTACGACAGTCCGGATGCAAACGCTCGACTGATCGGATTGGAGTACATAGTAACAGAGAAGCTGTTCATGACTTTGCCTGACGAAGAGAAGAAGCTTTGGCACACGCACGAGTGGGAAGTGAAAGGAGGGTTCTTGTTCATGCCCGGTGTTCCTGGTGCCATTCAACGTCAAGATCTTGACAAAGTCGCCAAGACTTACGGCAAAGTTTTCCATTTCTGGCAAGTTGATTTGGGGCATGAGCTTCCCATTGGTATACCTAATGTCATGATGGCTGTTACCCGCGATGGCCAGCTTTTCCACGAGATGATTCAGGGTAAGATAATCCATTTATTAATTATAATTAGGTCATTTCTTACTTTATTAATGTGAGATTTCTTGCGTTTTAAGAGTTTAATTAATGACTTTATTTATTTATTTTAAAACGGTCTAATTAGTGGTTATCTAGGTGTTAGGCGTCCATAACAGTGAGGATTATCCTTTTACGCATTTTTGATATTAATGGTATTGGTGTTGATATGGCATATCATGTAGTTAGGATCATTGATAGTTTATGATTGGATTTGAATTTGATTTATGGATTCAGAGACAGAGAAGCGTTTTGGGGTGTCAATAGAGGGAGAGAGGGATGCAAGGGCGTATATGACGGGGCCCGAGCTTGGGATCCATCCGTTGGCGAATGGAGGAGGCAAAGGGTTAAAACTTGAGGTGCGAGAAGTCGATATCAAACCGGTTTGAGTCTGTCGCCAGAGTCTGTGTCTAACTTTACGCTAGACCTTTAAGTCAAATAAATATGCCACAAAACAAGCAACGTATGTTCTGGTTAACACAAAAGGGTGTAGAACTTAAAAACAAGACTTTTGAAATAGTTGATTGGTTTGCTTTGGTTTTTTTTCTAATAATACTATAACTAGTAGAGGACCCGCGCATCTGCGCGCGGTGGAGCATTGTGTTTTCATCGAGAATACTAAAAAATATTAATAAATAATAGATTTTAACAAATAATAGTGAAATAAACATATTTAACGCGTAAAAGAAAATGATTCAATCTGTATAGTTTATTTAAACCGTAAAATAAAATTATTCAATCCGTAAAAAGATATTATTGGACCTGCAAAAAAAAAAATTTAACCCGTATAAAAAATTATGAAATCCATAAAGAAATATCCAACATATGTCAAAAAAATCATTCAGTGAAATAAACATATTTACCCATAAAAAAAATTATTTCATCTGTAGAACTTAAAGAAAATTAATCAATCTGTATAACTTTAATAACTTGGTGAACCCATTAAACCTGTAAAATTTATTTAATCTGTGGAAGTAAATTATTAAATTCGCAAAAGAAAAACACAATAATAATAGTTGATGAACATGTTAATAACAATAATAATTTAATAATAATTATTAAAATTTTCAGAATTTTTTAGGCTTTTAAATATATTTCTATTTTTTTTACCGAATCAATTAACATATTCAATTTCTGGTTTGACTGAACCATCAGTTTGTTTTAAGTTATTATTCTTGTATCCAAACAGTTTTATATTTTATTCTTGTATCCAAACAGTTTTTTTTCTCTTATTCTTATAATCAAACATTAGAATGTACTTCTCAATTAATATTATAATAATAATAAAAGATTTAGCTTGCTTAGTAGGAAGAAGCAAGAGCCATACTATTTTGACCGTATATTGATTTTTGGAAATACAATCATAAGAAGTTTCTACCCACCTACGTATGTATATATGATTATAAAATCTTAAAATTATGAAACTAAACAATACTATTTGACATCCAACTATCTAATAAGATCCGACTTTTATGGAAAAAAAAAAAAAAAAAAAAGATCCGACTTTTATTCTCCAATCAAATTCATCTGTAGGCACCACACATAAGTATATTTAATGTATATTTAATAGTATATTATTAGCGTGTACTCGAACTCTGACCTTTCTCTCTCTCAATACGACATGGATCGTCAAATCAAGAACATCACACAACATTCACAACAACGATGAAGAACAACGACAACAACAACTCATCAAGTTCCATCGAGAATCAGCCATGGAAGAAGAAACCAACTACTCTCTTACTTTTCCTCTCTCTCCTCACCATCTCTCTGCTTCTTCTTCGTCTCTCCCAAAACAAAATCATTCTCATCACTGCCACCACCACCACCACCACCACTATCTCCAAATCCGAGCATCATAAATCCTCCGGAGAAGATTCATGTCTCGGCCGCTATATATACATCCACAATCTACCTTCTCGATTCAACATCGACATACTCAAAGACTGCAGGTCGATTTCAAGACCAAAGGACAAAGTCAGTATGTGTAAACACCTCGAGAACTCCGGATTCGGACCACTCATCGGTGAATTTAACGGTGACGGAGTTTCCAACGATTCTCGGTATTCTCCGAGCTGGTACGCAACTAATCAGTTCATGCTTGAAGTAATCTTTCACGAGAAAATGAAGAGATACGAGTGCTTGACAAGAAATTCCTCTCTGGCTTCTGCTATTTACGTACCTTATTATGCTGGTCTCGATTTCCGGCGAAGTCTACGGCGGCGTAACGTCGGAGCGAGAGACGCCGCCGGGAAGGAACTTGTTAAATGGCTTAAAAAGCAACCTCCGTGGGAAGGTACGCTTTTTTTTATATATTATTTTTGATAAGTTTTCGTTTTTGACCCTCAATGTTTATGATCGTTTGCAATTATTGCTTCTTGTTTTGATATTAAACAATAACTAAATCAACTTCACATAGATGATGGAACAGACCAACAATCTCCCTTTCCGCCGACGACTTTTGTTTTGGAAAGAAAATTCAAAACCTTTCAACTTTTTATACTACTCTTTCGTTATAAAAATTAATGAGTTTGTTTAGTCTGTCGGCAAATTATTGTTTTGACAAAACTAGACCATGAAGTTTTCAGTTTGAAATCCAGGAATGTCAGGTAAAGACCATTTCCTCGTAACCGGTCGGATTTCACGAGATTTCCGGCGAAACACCGACAATAAGTCCGGATGGGGAACCAATTTAATGCTCTTACCGGAGTCAGAAAACCTCTCTTTCCTCACAATTGAACGGAGTCCAACGAGCCACAACGAGTTCGCGATTCCTTATCCAACCTACTTTCACCCAACGTCAACCTCCGAGATCCTCCGGTGGCAGGACAAGATCAAGCTCAAGAACCGGACTATCCTCTTCTCATTCGCCGGAGCTGAAAGGCCGAGCAGAAACCAGAACGGTTTGGTTCGCACTAGAGTTATACAACAGTGCAAGACTTGTTCTAAGACGTGTAGGTTTCTTGACTGCGGTGTTAAAGCCAACGGCTGCGATGATCCCATCAGTCTGATGAAGCTTTTCGAGAGCTCAGTTTTCTGCCTACAGCCGCCGGGTGACTCGTTAACCAGAAGATCGGTTTTTGATTCGATCTTGGCTGGTTGTATTCCGGTTTTCTTTAACCAAGGAACTGCATACAAGCAGTATGTATGGCACATGCCCAAGAATAGTGAGGAGTATTCGGTTTATATACCGGTCAAGGAGCTGAAAACCGGAGGAAAGAACAGAATCGAAGAGATTTTGCGCAGAATACCGAATGAGAAAGTGGTTGGTATGAGAGAAAACGTGATAAGATTGGTTCCGAAGATTGTGTACACCAAACCAAACCGGAAAGAACAAAATGGAGAGACTCTTGAAGATGCTTTTGATGTTGCTGTGAAGGGAGTCGTTAAGAGAATCGAAGGTATAAGGAGAAACAAATACTAAACTTAGAGACGACATTTATAGAGTTATTGTATTTATATATTCATCTGCCTTGTAGAATGTTTTCTATTCTTTCAATTAAATTAAAAATACTGTAATTAAAGATGATGGAGAGAGAGACCTTTAATTTCTAGTGTTCATCTCAAGATTGTACGGCTAATTTCTGGAGATGTTGATAGAAAACTTCAAGATTGGCATCGTCTGTGAAGATTATATCAGAGCCTACGTTCATGATTTCGCTCTCAGTATTGCAACTTGCTGAAGGATTCAGCTTCGCCAACAAAAATCTTGCCTGTCCATTTGTAAATTTTAAGTAACAAAACGATCAAAACCACACAAATTCCTTCGCACTGAGAGAGAAAAATAGGCTAACCTGAGATCCATGCTGATCGCATACAACTAATCTTGGCATGGGGAAACGTCCATGAATGATCATCTGAGCATCGTCTTGAGGCTCTTGCAATAGTTGCACAAACGCCTACAAGAAAAAGAAAAAAAATGAAGAAGATCAGTTACAAAACATGTAAAACAGTTTTATCTGTCAAAGGGTTTATTTATTTACCTGATGCTCGGGCTGATTCTGATAGCCAAGACTGCGCCACTGTGCTATTGTGGATCCATGGAATACGACAATGCTGAAGTATGAATCCAACAAGAGGATACGGTCTGCAGCGATTGAAGCTACATCTAGCAATGCTGGTCGAGGCACTGAGTTAAAGGAATATGTTGTCAGAGATGGCTGGATCATGACGGCTGCATTTGATATGTTTTCTCTGTTCAGTAGCATGCGGTTGTAGGCAGTTTCGTCTGGACTATTGTTGAACACCTGAGAGAGAGTATCATCACAGGAGTAAAAACATAGGGAAAAAAAACAATTTTACCAAAACCAAAAGCAACTTATTACGCCACACTTACCTGCACAAACTGTGAACGTCGGAGATTGAATATAAACTGAGGGAATAGTGATAAGTTTGGATTGAGGGTAAATGAATTAGGATCATCCTTCCTGTATTCACCAAATTTAGAACAAAGACGAATAAGGCTTCGATCCAGCCATCTCGTGGCATCAAATTCCACCTGAGGAAAATATAGTAAGACAGTTAATAACAACGCAAAGACGCTAATGATAGAGAGATACAATAACCCAAAGTGAAAGAACCTCTGTTTCCATTTTCAAGGAAGCTAATCTCGCCATCACCACAGCTGCAGTTTCTTGATCAAAACCTTGCACTAATTCCTGCAGATTTTACAAACCTTTTTTTTTTAAAAATCAATATCCATACACAGCAATCCAGAAAGTAAAGAGAAAAATCACTGACCTCAGTGCTAATAGCAGTATCTGCCCATTGTCTACAAACAGTTGTTACTCGAAGTAATGTTTTGCCTTGTGGATTTTGGTAACTGAAAAATCAGATATTGAAAGATCAAATTCCAAAGTTTTCAGGCATATCTCGGAACATTAAGCAGAGAAGGTAAACAAAATTTCAAGCATACCTTGTACGAAACTGTATATATAGTAGGTTGCCTCCGGGAGGAGTGCTTGATTGGTCACTAGAAGAAATATCAAAGAAGACAGTCAAACATGTACTTTTGTCAAGGCCACACATCTTCCATTCTGTAGTATTCCCCTCCCCAATAACTGTATCGGCAACACTAGGGCCTTTCTGCAAATTTTCACAACGAAGCATGACTAGTTTCATTAAGCCATCTATCATTCATTACATGAAAAAAGCCACATTTAAGTTTCAGAGCACGAGTAGGTCACACCTTTTGCGATGACGCACAAGGTCCAATAATCCCTTGCACTTTTATGTCCTTTGAACAGTTGATCTGGAGTGTTCCACTGAAAATGAATGTGAAAAATATCATCACTAAGTAAATTCTGTCTTGGGTGAAAAATAAGTGCCTTTCATAGAATTGTAGGCAAAGAAATGAAATAGCAAGAAGATGCAAGGCTCTGGAAGTAGCTCACTTGGAACAAAGACCGAGAGATTGTTCACCATCCTCAAATGCTCGCTTAAAAGAGTCTTTGAATACTGAATGGCCATAACTTTCTGATAGAACAACAAGTCCTCCGGTTCTTTCAACTGCAGCTTTCATCTCAGCAACACCAACCTGACATTCAAAAAAAAAATAACTTGTAGTTCTAGCTGAATAAAGTTCCTCTTCCACATGACTTGCAAAAGAGAGACAAAAAAAAAAACGAATACCTGATCAAGCGCAGATGCAAAAATGTCAAGTACATGACCTTGATTAACCAATTGGTTAGCAAGACCATCATAAAACTTCTCTGCTTTCTCATAGAATGGAGCTGCACCTTTATCAAGATCTTTATGCGAGCGCAAGGGTTCTGATAAGTCCCTTGACACAATCTGCAGAAAAAGTCAAAAGTACAACACTGATTCAAAACAAAATCCTTCTTTAATAGGTCAAAGAAACAACACATAGAGAGGTTTCATGTGGTAGGGACCGACTAAATGGTCAAATTACAAACGAAAGGAAATTCCACCAGGATGGAAGAAAGAAACAACAGGATTTACCGTGCCTGGCCCCTCAGAACATGGTCCTCCAACTAAAGCAATGATTCTGGCTCCAGTTCCCGGAGAACAAGCTCCAAGCAGTCCTGCAGCCACACTCAAAGCCACTCCGGTGCACCGCAAAGGACGACAACCAGACTTAACTGGCCACTGATCCGTTTGCAGCTCCTCCAACAGCTACACCGCACCCAAAACATAAAGCTTAGTTTCAATACATTCATCAAAGTCCAACCAAATACTTTAGAAAGGGACATCATCAACAGCAAGAAGAGAGGAAAGCTCACCGAATCAAGTGTGTATTCACACTCGGAAGCAGGCAACAAAAACCTATCAAGAGCAGAGTTGTTGAGACCATCTTTCCCCATTGGAAAACCTCCAATTGTGCCTCGTCTACCAGAAGCACCAAGCCCTAACTGCTCCAAAACTTGCTCCTTTGAAACCTCCTTATCTCCCCTGAAAACATAGGCTTTGG
The DNA here is from genome assembly GCA_900406535.1 of Noccaea bulbosa. NCBI lineage: Eukaryota > Viridiplantae > Streptophyta > Magnoliopsida > Brassicales > Brassicaceae > Noccaea > Noccaea bulbosa. The sequence goes on along the minus strand of OVBJ01000527.1, from coordinate 35,331 downwards.
CCAAATCGGAAAACCCAATCTCGTGGGCGTGCGCCTGCGTTCCGAACGAGACAATCCCAACCAGAGCGTTATCCGGAAGCAACCCAATCGCCTGCTTGAGAGCTGATTTCGCAAACCCAAACTCCTCCTCGATCATACACGTGTCAAGCACGAAAACGAACGCCGAGTTATGATCGGTCGCAGCACGAGGAGCGCCGGATGGATCGGGAAGGGTGTATTCGATGGTGGTGTACTGAGGGTAGAGCTCTTGAGGGAGATTGGTCTCTGAGATCTCGTGATAGTGAAGCGGGAATTGACTGCGGTGGTTGCAGATTGGGCAGATCCATCGCTTTGTGGCGAAATCGACACGTGCGAAGGCGTTGAGAGCGGCGGAGCAATTGACGCAGAAGAGAGGAGCGTAAGGCAAGGAGATGACGTCGCGGTGGTGACGGATCGGAGAGATGGAAGCAGCGAAAGGGACCATGCATTTGCTGGCTTCGATTTTGGTTCGTGGCCAGATGTTCCAAGTCATACGAACTCCATCGATTCCTTCTGGATCCATTAGAGAATTTGAGTGAAGTTTTTCGAGTTTTGATTTCACACTTTACGAGAAGAAGAAGAAGAAGAAGAAGCAGACAATCGATAAAGACGTCAGAGAACCTTCGTCTGTACGGAGAATCTGTCGTGGATTAATGTTGTCAAGGATTCGTCAAAGCACCTCTTCAAAACAAGTCATCTGTGCAATCATATGTTGACACATGGCAAGTGAACAGGTAAAAACACAAAAGAAATCTTATGTAAAATCAAATGTTGGCACATTTATAAGAAAAATATTCATAATTACCTTGCATTTTAACTTCGTAACTTGTCTCTTCAGGTAAATTTTTTTTATATAAAAATTATTTTTACCCTTAAATGTTCTGATGGCAAAGAAACTTTTTTTGCATGTATCAAATCATTGGAGGAGTTTATTGTTCGATAACCTGGAAACATCTTGAAAAATCCGAAAAAAACTCGAACCGAATCCAAACCGAAATTTAAAAAAATCCGAATAATTTTTATATCTCTAAATCCAAAACCCAAAAACCCAAAAAATATGATCCAAGCCAAACCGAAATCTGAAATTCCAAGCCTAGTTTTTTCTAGGGATGTGACTTCGAATTTTGGGTCAAGTTTGGATTGGGTTTTCTGGATTTTGGGTATTCGGGGTTAGAGATATAGAAATCGTTCGAGTTTTTTGAATTTTGGTTCGGGTTTTTTCGATATTTTTTGGGTTTTTGGGGTTTTTAAAATTTTTTTGGGAAAATTTTAGAAATATATTGTTTTGGGTGTCAATTTTTAAAACTACACCTTTAGAGTATCTATTTTCAAAAATACAATTTTTCATTAAGCAAAAGAACTCTAAACTTTAAAATATAAACCTCAAACCTTAAAATCTAACCTTGAACCCTTAAATCTAAACCATAAACCCCAAAGTCTAAACACTAATTATGGATTAGTGAACTCAAACTTATAGATTAAAATTAGAAAAAGTGTAGTTTTGAAAATTGTTATACTAGTGGTATATTTTTTGAAAATTTAACCCTTAAAAGATATATTTCTCAAAAAAATTTGGATTTTTGATTTTCAGGTTTAAAAATATAAAAACTTTTCAGATTTTTTAAAATTTCGGTTATAATTTTTTTGGTCGGTTCGGAACTTCTACAAAGAAAGTAAACCAAGTACGCAAATGCTTATCGGCCCAAACAAATATGGACATCAATTGCTATTTAGGAGATTAGCTTTTTGTTGCTGTTATCGGCCCAAACAAATATTTACATCAATTGTTTTTCTTTAACGGCTAAAATTTTATTAAATTGTTTTTATGTTTTTTCTACTCGCGAGACAGATAATTTTTTATATAATATTATTCATTTCTTAATTTAAATAGATAAAATAATTGACATTTATTTGTGTTCGTGTTTTTTTTTTATGACCAAAAATTATTTGTGTCTATACTTAGTAAAATATGAATGATTGAATATTGTTTGTCTTGGTTTACAAAAAAAAAAAAAAAANAAAAAAAAAAAAAAAAAAAAAAAAAAAAAAAAAAATATTGTTTGTCTTTTATGACTACTACGTCTATATATCATAAGAAATTAACTAAACTATTTACCATACGAACATAAATAGTTAAATACTGTCAATCGCAATTTCGGATACCGTATACAGATTAAGTTAATTTTTTTGGTTAGAATGCATTGCTACTTGCTAGTTAAGTTTATTTCTAGTGTTTTTCTTGTCGACGTTAATTTTGTTTTTTTTGTTTAGTTTGATTGCATAAGCATGAAAACCGGAAACAATACTCGTATTATATATAGGCCTGGAAAAAAAACCAGACCAAAAGATCTGAATTGAACTGAATCGAAAAATCTGAATTGATCCTAACCGAACCAAAAACCGAAGTATAATTATATACAAAAATAATTAGTTATATTTCTATTTAAAATAATCAAAATATGTAAAATTATAATTGTATATTGAATATATTAGTTATATTTAGAATAAAATAATCAATATATTCAAAATATTATATTCTTTTTGGTAATATTTATTAATTTTTTTTTTTTTTTTTGCAAATTTAATTCAATTTAATTTAATTTTTTTAGCTGATGTATAAATACCCAAAACCAATTTGAACCCGGACGGAATTGAACCGAACCCGAATCGGAAATAAAAAATAACCAAAAACGGGTTCTATACTTCTAAAATCAAAAAACTCGATCCAAATCTGAACCGATAACTGAATGCCCATGCCTAATTATATATGTCAAAAAAGCTAAATGTAGTAATATACATTTCTTCTTTTGTCCGTAACAGATTCAAATTATAATGATAATATATGTATGGCTCATTATTTTGGCATACGTCGTAATAGGAGATGCTACGTGAGCAGCATGCGAAGAGAAGAGAGGGCAGATGTCAAATTCAGTTCATACGTGTCGCTCCCTTGCATTATAACAAAACCAACAAAAAGAAAATAATAATAACTCAGAATCAAATCGAGGCGATAAAGGAAGGCTAAAGACCCATGATCCCTTTTGGTCATATTATCACAATTTAAAATTGTTCCATTGGTGCAATTTGGAAACAACGGAAACGGACATAAAAAACTTGAAACACCCTTTGACTATTGTTATCACAACTTTATTCCCCGCGTATGTCGTCATAATTCCCTAAAATTAGACAAGAGAAAAATTAAGAATTTTTCGTATTCTAACATATTAACTAGTAAACCAAATTTATGGTAATTTAGTGATCAAAATATTCACTCTTAAATTTAAGAAACTAGGATTTGAATCTCTCATTTCGGTTTTAACCATCTCTTTTTTATTTTTGTTCTGGGTGTGTTAACACCATGTCGATTATAAGTTTTAACTATGAACTGGTTAATCACTTTTGTAAAAATATTCGATTCTTTGACACTTTCGTTCTAAAATCACTCTAGAATTCGTTTTGAATCTTGTTGCTTATAATTACTAATCCGAGCAATTGTCACAAAACGTTAAAATGGTGGGGACTCACTTCACGTGGAGACTTTGATCAGAAAATAACTTAAAAGATGCGGAACCCCGAAGGTGCCGATGGCATGGGACCCCATTCACGTACACCCAAACACAACACCACCAACAAACCCTATTTCTCCCCCTCTCTCTATATAAACACATCTCTCTCGATCTCTTTCTTTCACACACAACCCAATATCTCAAATACAACACAAATCAGTCTAAAAATAAAAGAAAAAACAAGATTTTTAAGAGACATTAAGAGGAACACACCACACAAAATATCCAATTGAAGCCAAAGAAGAAGACAAAAGTGAGAAGCAATGGATGCGATGCTAAAGGTCTCTCTTCGATTGTCATTGTTAGGGTTTCTGGTGATCGCCGTCATGACTCCATCGGCGAACGCTTCAAGGAAGTCTGTCGTTCTCGGAGGGAAGTCGAATGTTCCGAGCGTTCAGACCAATATGGAAATTCAAGAACTTGGAAGGTATACATGCATACATGATACATCCACATATATGATATATCGTATGTATTGAATTAGAAATGTGATGCGTTTGTGTGATCACAGGTACTGCGTGGAGCAATTCAATCTACAGGAACAGAGCGAGCAAGGAAATGTAGCATCCATTGCGAACACGGCCGTGTCAAATCCGTTGAAGTTTAGCCGAGTTGTGTCGGCCCAGAAACAGGTCGTGGCTGGTACCAAATACTATCTAAGGATTGAAGTGATTCAGCCCGATGGCACGAGCAGGATGTTTGACTCCGTTGTGGTTATTCAACCATGGCTCCATTCTAAGAAGTTGCTCGGTTTCACTCCCGTTGCTAGTCCTATCTACTAACTTAATTTCTTATTTTGCTCAACGTAATAACGTAAATTTTCGTAAGGTCAAGACAAAAAGTTGTATGGTATGAAACTATTAACAATGGGTTAATAGTTGGTTGTGATGATGTTTGTGTTGTTCCGTGTTAATAAATAAAGACAAGCGATGTTATGAAGCTGACTTGTTGAAAATACCAAAACCATCATCATAAACTAACTTATAAAAGGGTTCAAAGAGGTGCTTTTTTACATTCCGATTTTTCATTCTAATTGAAAATTTTGCACACATCTAATCAAACCATATGTAGAGTTGAGAATAACATAGGCAAGAAAGCTACCTATAGCTTCCAAAAAAAAAACGAGCTTACCGTTAAACACTGAATAATGTTGGTTTATAGGACAAGCAACCAGTTTATCAATCAAAGATCTCTTGGGCCTCGATTATGCTGTGTTGCCTGAGAAGACCAAGAGTTGTGGAAGTTTCAGAGAGAATGGAAAAAAGCAAGAATATAAAGAAGGAATGAGAGTGGCAAGCAAGAACATTTTGCTTACATATCATCTTTCGCGACCCGGTAATATTTTTCAGCATGTTGCCGTTGGCCAATCATTTGAGCAAAGCGTTCGTCGTGGGTAATGACTATGAGTTGGAAATTCTCTTGGCCCTTTCTGTCCTCCATGATCCTGGAGAATGCAATGACATGATAAGATCCAATGTTGAGAGACATGATCTTAAAATGTGTAACAGCATTATGGCAATAGACAGAGTAAACACCACAAAAATGATTTCAGAGTTTCAATTGGCTAATTTTCAATGTAAGTACGTGTAGACAATGTACCCATGTGTGATCATCATAACTCAATAAGGGTATAGATCATAATTCTTATTTCTTACCTAAGAAGAGCTCCTGCAAGAGCTTCTGAATTGGGCCCATCCAAGTTTGTAGTTGGCTCATCAAGGGCTAATATTCCACAGTTTAAGCAAAATGTCTCGGCCAGAGCCAACCTTATAATCAACGAAGCAAGAACCTGCAGGAGAAGATGAAGAAGAAAGTGATCACCTGAGTTAAAGAACGAAGCTTATAAGAATATTGAACAGGTAATGATGCTTCTACAAGAGGAATTTTAGAACAACTCGCCTTTTGACCTGCACTGCATCTTCCTCTCATTTCAAGTTCTGTATCACCAGTCTGCATAAGAACCTACAAAAGAAAGAGAAATAGTGTAACACAATGTTGATATGATCAGATGGCAAAAGCATGCTGTTAATTATGTAGAGTACCATGTAGCTGTAAGAGCGAGTGCCTGCACCCTCGGAATCTGAATGTATTCTGATGTAATCAATATCTTGACCTCTGTAGGTCTGCTGCCACAGTTCCCTTATAATCTTATTTATTTCCTCCATTTTCATTGTGTGGAAGCGCATAAGTGCTCTGTAAATATTCAATAAAGTTAAAATCTATGATAAAAACTGCAGATTATATGATTGTGAATTGGATAGTGCAGAATGAAAAATACTAGCCAGAAACTCATATAAGGACTCAAGAACAGCTTACTTGTCAAGGGCATTGAAGTATCTATCCAAGTCTTTGTTTGCCATTTCAGTTGTCTGGCCAAAATGAAATGTTTAATTTATGCACTTAGAGTGGAATTATTCATTGATCATTGAGACACTGCCACAAGGTAATATTATCACGTCTTACCTTCAGCTGGATCAGTTGATCAAAGTGCCGCTTATCTATGTCCTTGTATTGTGCCTGTTTTAGCTCCACCTTGTTCTTTGAAATACTGCTCTCATAAACAGACACTGTTCCACGACACCGGTTCAACTACAGGAAAAATATAATTTTACTTCAAGCACAACAAAAATGGTTCTGGACGCTTTTAATTGAAATCTTATCTTTAGATAATCCAGTGACTACTAATAAGATAATAAACGAAGAAACCCTTGTTTCTTCACTCGATATTCTCTAGCTGCCTTGAAACGAGCTTATATTGGAGAAATGAAAGATCTTACACTTACGATCAGGGAAAACAAATGACTGGCTAAATATAAAAACCAAATGAATAGAGTGACCGCTATAAGTATATAAGTGTCTGCGTACCTCTGAAAGAAGTCGTTCCCTTTCCCGCGATATCTTTACAAGTTCAGCTTCAACTGCGGGTATCCCACCAATTTTCAAGATTCTCTCTTCCAGCGATTCAATCTCACGTGTAAGGTCCTCAACTTCTGCTTTTGTTGTCCGGTAGTTCAAGTTGTCCTCTATATTTCTTCTCAGTTGATCTTGATTCCGCATCAAGTCTTTACTTTTGTTCAGTTCAGCTGCAATTTCATTCTTTCTAGCTTCAGAGCTCTGAAGCTGGGATTCAGATACCCGCTGTTTTTCTTGAATATCATTTAACCGCTCTCCTTTCTTCAGAGCGTGGTACCTGGTGAAGCAGCTGTAAGCGTATCTGGTACACATGATAGGATGAATTAACCTATGGTTAATGGAACATACTCATTAATCTTCGAATTGGCCTTGAGTAATGCTTCAACTTCTTGTTGGTAATTTCTCTTTTTCTCAGCCAGTTCTTCGTACTCTTGATTACATTTAGCTTTCATACCATTGTAGTCACTCAGCAACTTCTCCTTTTCCTTGGACAAAGGGCCCAGAGCCTCAGTCAAATACTGAAAAATTATGAAAGGGAAAAGTTAAGTTTACGGGTTCTACATTTAATGTCACAGAAACAATTTGAAGCAGAATACCAGCTCAGAATATCAGAAAGACAATGATTCACTAATCACATTCCACACAATGAAGAACTCTCATTCATGATCGCGGACCTAATAAATCAGAATCTCCATATTTGCCAATGAACAATGTACTCTGATAAAATCATAAAAGTGACACATGGAAAGACAAGTGGAAACAATCTGAACAACATTCGCATAAGACGCACCTTCACGTCTAGCTCAAGTTGACTTTTCTCCTCGGCTAAACGCGCTAGTTCTTCTTCTGTCTTTGTAACGTCACGTAACAAATTGGCTGTCTTAGCCTTCTTCTCTCTTAGTGCATGCCATCTAGCCTGGAGGCATGATATATCACGTTCCATGTAAATCTGTTCATCCCTTAATTTCTCCAGCTCACCGTGCAATTTATCCCTATTCATGGGTACATAAGCAAGGAAAATATAGAAAAACTGTGCAATGCTAAACCAATAAAAATTCAAGGAAAAGAAATATGTTTTACCCTGCATAAATTCAAATTACTTACTTGGTGCTTTGGAGGCTACTTAATTCTGATTGGATTTCTTGCATAGTTTTAACCCCAAGACCCCTGAAATCAAGTTTATATTCGAGATCTTCAATTTGCTTTTGGTAGGATACGGTTTCCTGGAAGAGCCTATCAGCATTTTCCAGGGGCTGCATCAGTGCTTCAACTGATTCTTTGTCAGCTTTTATCTGCGCTGAGACTACTACTACCTGAAAATATTGATGATATGTAGTTTGAGAAGATATGAACTAAAAGCAGGATTTTTCCAGCTTGGGAGCATCACAACAAGATTGTTAAGAAACAGAGCAAGCAGAAAACAACAAGACTTCTAATGACTCTAATTGACTTGGCGGTGCAAATCAGTTATATCTAAGGAAATTTCTAGAGCTCCCCAACTCACATCATCAAGGGCTTCGGATTTCTGCTCAAACTCTTCTGTATACTCTTGCAAAGATTTCTCAGCTTCGGGAATAATTTCATTAGTTAGTTTCGAGTACTCTTCGAAAACTGAGCGAAGTTTGTCCAGCTGCTGAAAGATAGAGTCAGCGTTTGAAGACTCTGCTGCTAATACTTTGGCCTGCTCCCCCGTGGTTGAAGCCTTAACCCTTTGCTGTCGTTGAAATTTTTTTACATAATCAAATGAAGAGACAGTTATTTCAAAAGCATAAAAAAGTATGAACTGAAAGGAAAGATCTACAGGAGGAAATTTTTTAACCTTCTTAACGAAGTTATCCTCTTCTTCAGCTGAAAATGTGCGTTCGCAGCATGGACATAAATGATGTTCACGGGCAATCCTTTCAAATGGCTCAAACATCTCGCGCATACCCTTTGCCATGCTATATTTGCTGCAAACGCAGACCAGAAAAAGAACTGCGCTTTAGTGCAAGAGGGATATATTTTGGAATTCACGCAAAGCATGTAATGGGGTATGTAGAAATAGTCTGCCATTTTCAATAGAAACCTTTTGTGTTGGTCCCTTCTGTCCCTAGCCGACTCCAACATTCTGGGATAAGCATCAATGGTAAATGATTCCTGTTTTAAGGCTTGAAGCTTGGACTCAATGTATCTCTTTCTTGCTGCATAAAGAATACACAAATCAGACTGAGTGCATATATTGGCTAATCATCTACTGTGCATCAACAATGGAGTCCTTATCTGTGTTATAAGTTTCAGCTCAGGTACATTGTAAACATCAATTAATAGGGGTGACAGATGACACTTTAGAAACACGGTCCTAATTATTGGTACCACTGACAAAGTTGTCAAGAGCATTTTTTCCACAACTTCAGGTGCTAGTCAGAAAACTGAACAATATGTATCTTTCTTTAAATTATTCACCAGTGCTTACATTCTGTATCCTTGTGATGCTTGGATAGGCTATTGTTTACTTCTTGTATCTTCATCTGCAACATGTTGACCTCCTTTTCTGCTTCTCGGGACTTTAAGCTCAGGTCATCATATTCCCTTTCAACTGATCTAAACCAAAGAGAAAACGAATACAAATAAATTTTGAGATGTGAAAACTTCTGAACACCTGAAGTACCAAGCAATTATTTTTTCTTCAGATCCTGATCAAGAGCTTAGATTAACAAAAGATTCATTCAGAATCACCATAAGGAATAAGTTACCTCAGAGCTTGAACTATCTCCTTCTTCAAATCCTTCTCGGGTGGAAGTCTCCCCTTCAGCACCCCTCTACTTTTATCCATGCACTCATCAATTCTGGTAAATAGACTTAGAGAGTGAAAACAATGGAGTGATAAAAGGAAAGAAAGAATGCTGAGAAAAGCATTAGTGAGTGAGATCACATCTTTTTGTGTTTCTTCCTAAGATTCTCCAGCTCTGTCTTCTTCAAAGACAATTTCACTCTATCCTCAGCATCACCAGCCATAATGTCTCTTTCTCGATTCAGATTCTTGATTTTGTGCTCTATGCTGTATATTTCATGCTGTTTCTGTTCTATTTTGGATTCAAATTCCATTTCAGAATTCTGTTTTGTCTTTCTCTCAAGCTCAACTTGCTGTGCAACGCAAATGATGGCAAAATAAGGCACATATAGCAAGGGCAAACTCATCAAGACCAAAACCATGTAAGTAGATCAAGAGAGAACTCAATACCACTTGTTTTTCTCCATCATCAATTTGTTTAACATCCACATTGGATATTTCAAATTCAAATGAATCACGCTCCATTTCTTTCTCTTCTATGCGTCTTGATATGCCTGTCTGCATAAGTCAACGCCAAAAGTGAATGTGTTAAGTAAACTTTAGGCTTGTTATTGGAGGATTTAGGTTTGATTCCAATTGGTGAACCACAACCTTGATTTCATCTTTAGCTCGTTTCTGGGCTTCAATGCTTTTCCAACGGTCATTAGCATCCATATAGCAATCCCAAGCCGTACTTAGAGCAGTCTCATTTGATTTCTGAGATAACATTCAAAATCTCGAAGGATGTCAACAGATGCAAATGCAATACATAACTGACTCTCTGGAGAAAGAAAAGAATTTGTACCTTCTTATCAAGCAAGTCCATTTCAAATTCACCCAGTCTTGATTTTATTCGATTTGTGAGATTCAAAACTACCTCAGTACTCAAAGGGGTACTAGGAACATTTCCCAAATTGTGATGGGAAAAAATCTTCTGGATGGTAGAATCTCTTTCATTCTTCAGCAGCATATGAGCCTATGAAATAAAAAGGAAATAGGTTTATACCGAATCGAACCGAGCTCATAAGATTTTAGTATGTGGTTTGTAAGTTTTACTTCAGCTTCTGTTTGTAGCTTGCTGATCTCCAGCATATAGTTGGTTTTTGCGTTGTGAAGAGAAGATATTGTAGTTTCCGTGTCATCCATCTCTCTCTCCATCTTTCTAATTTTGGTCTCCAGTAGTGCAATTCTTTCTTCAAACTTGCTTTTCCATTCTTTCAGTTCTTCAATAGTATCTAAACAGCAAATATGACAAGTATCAGATTTAATCAACGGCCAAAATAAATTCATACAACTCGGGGACACAATCTGTCAAAAGAACAAAAGACAGTGACAATTGACCACCCAAATGAAAAACCCACCCCCAAAAAAAAAAAAAAAAAATAGCAAAGGGATGAGCATGATGATAGTAAAAGAGAAAACCTTCATTTTCCTCGGGTAATGCTGCATACTGTCTCTGCTGCTCCTTAAATAAGGTGCTTCTTTCTGCAGTTTTTCTTGATACTTGGTCCTGTATCTTTCTCAAATCTTTTAACATCATTTCCTTAGTATGGACTTCGGCATCCACTTTCTGAACGCTGCTTTCCAGTTCCGACATCTGAACTTTTGAAGACTCTGTTCTTTCTTGATCTTGAGCAATGCTCTCACGAAGCTGTACACGAAGTATCACGGCATAAGAATAGCCCACAAAACCTAAGCACATGTATATAGTACATGTCTAAAACAACTTTCAGAAGTAAAACAATCTGCATCAGACCAGTGATCAGTGTTACTGCAAATAAAAAGAAAAAACAATGTCAAACAAGGTTATATCCACCATACCTTATAAGCTGAGTCTTTCAACGTCTGCAGGTTTTCCAACTTCAACTTATACGTTTTTATTTCCTGAGCTTGCTCCTTGTGAAGTTTCTTAATAACCTCCAAAGCCTTTGTGTATCTGTTTCATTTTAAAAACAGATGTTTCAATTTCTTGGAACCGGTTTCTTGTACGACAGATGTATGAAAGACATCCAGGAAGTAAGCACATATGACAACAAGTAAATTTGGAAATCCGTCTGCAAGTCTCCATTGCCAAATTCTATATAATTTTTCTCTTCTAAAGTTTTGCTTACATGTCTGGGTATTTAAAGGAAAAAATCAGCAAGTAGAAAATGAAAATAAAAGGAATACAATAACGCTAGGCAGAATAAAGACTTAAAGAGCAGCCACACCCCCACCAAAACCATATAGAGGGAAAAGAATCATCCTTTTACTGAATCAAGACATATATGCACCTTGAACTTTTCTCATATATAGAAAGGTAGTAAAAGTATGAACTGGATCTAGCTACAATCAAGTCACAGGTTTTCCAGCATTGCACGTCTTAGTTACAAATGAAAATGCCTTACCTAGACTTGGGAGAATATTAAGAAAGGAAATGCTCAAACGAACAAGCAGATCATTGACAGGTAAGCCAGAAAATACCTGGTGGCTGAGAAAATATCATCAAACTTCTTTTTCAAAGTAGCAGAATCTTGCAGTGGCCAGTTAGACTCATCTTGGTGCACAAATATGACGTTTTCTAAAATAGCTTTTGACACACCCATCAAAGCTGGTATCTCCCTATCCATGTCAGAGCATCTGTAGCTGAGACATACTTTCTGCAGTTTGATGATATATATAGAAAAATTAGAAAGAGAAACGATCTTTATGGAATGGAAACATGCAAATAATGGAGAGACATCTTATAAAGCAATAGAAGAAACTCCAATTAGGCTGTGCGTTTGATTCATTCTATTTTGCAGAAAAAAGCTCTAGGAAATATAGACAGTCTAACACTAGCAGTGGAACTTCAAAAGAATAGACAAAAGCCAAGATATGAATACAAAGCTACATAATTGGGAAAATAAACAAATCAAAGAGTAAATGAGTAATAACAAGAATCATGGGCAACCTCTCCAGTGTGGGGATTTATGGTCTGAAGGACACTGTCAATGGCCTTGTACTCCATCTTTTTAGCCTTTTGTGTCAACTGAAATGACCTTATACATACCACATCCTTCCCTGCAGCTGTCTTGAACCGCAGCTTAATTTGTGCTTTTGTCTCCGTTTCCCCAGCAACCTTCAACAAAAGAGAACATCTTCTTTGAGTGAAATCTCCGATAAAATATATAGAAACATCCAATGAAATTCAATCTTCGAATGAAGATCAAAATACTGACGATGCAGAAATTGTAGCTTGCATACACCAAGAAACTCACTAACAGAGACAAAAAAAAAAAAGAACAGAGAAAAGGTCTGAGAACCCCAGAAAATAGTTCCCTCAGCATTCAACCAACAGACCTAGCGGGCAGACTTCACATGGATAGAAAATGCCAAAGGCAAATCATTGCTAATTCTCACATGCATCAACAATATGACAACATAGAATTTTAAAAGCGTGCATATGAATTAAGAGAAGAGATATGAATTAAAAATGAAAACCTAAAGGAACCAGAAACTAATAGAAAGCATACCTTAGGGTCATGAATGAAACTCTGACCAGACCTCGCGTTCGGGGGCAACTCTCCCGTGCAAGATAATTTCAAGCACTCTATAATCGTCTGCGAAATCGCGAAATACCCCCAAAAAAGAGAAAATAAACACGGAGGCGAAATGGGAGTGAGTGAAGTGAAGACAAGGGTTAAACGATTTTACAGTTTTTCCGGCGCCGTTGGAACCGACGATTAGGGTTAAAGGCCTGAAGAAAGTGACAACGTTCTTATTTTCCGGGTCGAAGCTTCTGATACCCTTTATCAGCATTTTATCGACCGTACTCATCTTTTTTCCTCAGCGAATATCCCCACTGATTACAGAAAACGCGAAAGCGGACAATCGAGTTTTTTTTTTTTTTGGTAAAGTGGAGAATCAGGTTACAGAGAAACTCGGTAACGAACGCAGGTTAAACCCAGAAAACGACCAGGGTTTTGCGGGAAAATATCATCGACATTCGACGACAATGGAGGAACTCAGGAAGAAACTGGGAAATTGGAAAAGAAAGAAAACAAGTTGATTCGCGAGAGACCCGGTTTTTCACCAGCACAATCCTGGTTTAGTAACCGAACCGGTTTGATGTTCAATTGGGACTATTGATTAGATACGCTAATTGGGAGGTTCGATTAGAAAGTTACTAAAATATTTGGATTATTGTGGAAATAAAAAGACAATTCCTGGGCTTCTTGGCAAGAAAGTAACAGCGAACACACAACTGACGTTCCTTATGGTTAGAATCTAATCTACGCAGCAACATATATGTGCATACACCGTATAGTCACACTCTGTTTCTTTGCACTTCTTTGATTTTATCACTCTTTGTTCTTGGAAGATCGGTCTTTTCTCTGACCACCAAGAATACGCGAAATCTGCAAACCTCTGCTGAATGCTTGGTTAAAGAGCATTCTAGTCTGAAACTCAGACACGAACGGGAACCAAGCCAAGAAAGCCACCGGAGTGAACAAAAGCAAACCCATCAGAATCTCATAGCCTCGAGCCAGCGTCCTAACCGATGACCAGATCCCTAGCCGTTGAATTAGAGGCTTACAAGCTTGTGCAATCTGAGAGGGAAAAGGAAAAAGAAAAAACAAGAACGTCTTGAGTTGATAGGAACCAGTCTCACAAACCCGACATGGGAGAGCAATGAGGGGACTTACTAGTAACATTCCCCATCCGGTTGGCATGAAAGCTAGCATGCAGAGGAAGATGTCTTTTGGTGTTATAAGAGGAAGAGCTATGAAAGTTATGAGGATTGCAACAAATGTGAGGAACACAAGACCCTTGATGATCCTGAAGAGGAGTTGGAAGTTTGTGCTGAACCGTCTCCTTCCCATACCCAAACCCTGTGATTAGTTTACATTCGGTTTAGTAATTGCTGGATCCAGATCAAAACGTGAATGCTCATGGAGTTAGTTACCATACCTTGACAATGAGTAAAATGAACAAGATCACAAACCATGAAGCCCCGTAAATCTGTGAAACATGATCAAGAGCCATTTTATATCAAAAATCAATCAGTAAATTTCCAAGAGCAACATGAGCTGAGTAAAAGCTCTCTCACCCACAAACTTTGATTCTGCTGTTTAAAAGTGCTGAGTTGATACACGAGTCCGTATTGAAAGATGAAGAAGCGTAAAGCCAGAACAATCTCGAGGATGATGCCGCGTTTTCCCGAGTGTCGAAGATGTTCGATTTCTTTCTCCCACCAAGACTCCCAACTCTTTTCTGGAGGGACACCGATTCCCCCTCGGTTATATATCCATTTATTCCAATCTGTCCAATCATCTACAATCTTCTGCCACTCGAAGCCAGAGGGATTGAACAAGAAAGGAGCGAAGAGCCAAGTCACAACCATGAACCATATCGAGACAGTAATCAGAATATACGTAACTACGCCTCTATACGCATGCCCAAATATCTGATACACGAGCAGCAGAATCATCAGCTCAATACCCTTCACGAAGTGACTGCGCGAGTAAAACCTATAGTTCTCGGCAAACTTGGCGTGGAACACCACAAACCCACGCCCAGTGCCTCTGTATTCCGCGCCTCCATGAAACAAAGTTCTACCGTAGTAATGAGTCTTCGTCCCGAGCTGGAAAGTGAAAAACACGGAAGCGAGTTGTAGCTGCATCAGTACGAAATCGATTAAGGCGTTGTGGAACCCCCTTTCGAGACCTATCTCCATCATCATAGGTAAGGCCATTAAGAAACCAATCTGCACGAATGACTGAGAAGCAAGTGCGGCTTGAAGAGGCATGTTGGAACGGAAAGCTTTCTGGTTGCTCAATCCTTCTTCAAGACCACTAAGGACGAGATACAATCGGCCATATAGAAACACATAGACTGTAAGCACAGTCAACTGTAAAAAAAAAGACACAGATAATGTTTGAGACTGAGATCAACTTTTCATGCCAAACAGTGACTGTGAGATAGTGAAAGGAGGAGAATTTGGACCTACCATGGTACTGAAATAGAACCCAATAGTGGTGAAATAACAAGAAAGCATACGGAAGAAATCAAATCGGTGGCCTAGCCTGTATAGGTCACGGCTTAGAGTTTGCTCCCCGTTTCCGTTAGCTATCTTTGCCTCAAACATTGAAATCTGGTTGAGTCCCACATCTCTCCCTTTACCAACTTGAATGTATTCATGATGGGTCACATTGCCTTCACGTAGAGTAGAGTTGAAACCTGAAATTGAAGACAACAAAGGTAAGAGAAAACTAGAAAACTTATGGAGCCAGATCATAATGTGCAGAGAAAAGAAGGAGTAGAAGCAAGTACCTGCAAATATGTCTTCACTTAGATTGATAACTTTAGAAGCTTTGCAGACACCTCCTCTTGTAAGGTGAAACAGCCGATCAAAAACATCTGGATGACCGTAATGGAATCGTACCCTGGAGGAGTCGAAACAAAAGTTACAAATCCAGTTCTCCCTTCAGAAGATTCCAAAACGGGAAATAAAAAAGAAACTTACTTCAAGGGGCTAGCTAGCACTCTCTGCCCAATAGTAACAAAACTATTCTCCTGATTTGACATAAACCATGCAAGAGAAGAAACACTGCCACAAGAAACGAGACAAGCATGAAATCATATTGTGCACGAAGACCAAAGTGGCTGTCTAAATGGAATCATACTGTGATACCTTCCAGTGAAAATATGCTCTCTAAGCCCAAGTATCGTAGGGGTTCTTACGCCTCCATGCTTTTCAAGAAATTCTTGCAGCAAGTTCCTCATTTTGAAAGCTTCTTCCATGTAATTATCCTGTTTGTTGAATGTTTAAAATAATAACAACTATGAGCATAGTGAGTCTCACTAGGGTACTCGGGCCAGATAAAATGAAAACTGGTAGGCTAACCTGGTTCATGTCTATTGTCTGTAACCCTTCTCCGCGTGTAAAAATGATAGAATGGTTCTGATTTTCTGGCTTTCCCTCGCCTAGTATTGCAGGTCCTGGTAGCTTAATCCGGTAAATGAGCTGCAGAAAGAAATATAAACTCAAGTCTCCAAAACTAGAACAAAAGTGTGAGAAAGAAACGCGAAAAAGCCATAAGAAATCAGGTTAAATGAGCCTCATATACATATGCTCTAGAGCCTCACTTATAGAAATAATTGTGCACAAACGCTTGTTCTAGTCAGTTTTACACGAATGATCTAGAATTTATACCTGGTCTAGTGTTTGAACAGATTCAGAAGAATCCATAGATTTGGTCTGCGGAGCAGCTTTGACAAGAGCTGAGTAATAAATTTTTTCGTTTGCCCCTTTATAGCTGTCTTTATGTGTTTGCTCAACCTCATCAATATAAGCAACCCGTAGAGATGGGTACCTGCCACAGAGAAATAGTAAGCTAAATTAATGCATCTAAAAATAAAATAACAGTTCAACAGATGAATAACACTGAAAGAGACATACGTAGTCATAAGCCTTAATATGTCTTTAGCACGTTGGTCACCAGATCTCTTATGAATGCTGTATTGTTGGCATGAGATCACAAAGGTGAATTTCATATCAGCAAGTGCTTGACACTGAGCCCAGAGTGACTTCCCACTCTTTGATGCGTCGCTAGTTAACTCCAGGGCCTTATACCCTTTCATTAATTCTTAAACCAAAACAAAAGCAGTTTCAGGAATGTTTTCACAGTTTCTACAACTAAAAAATAATCATGTAACAATGATTCGTAAGGCACCTTCATCCTTTGCCATATCAAGGAAGGCCTGAAGCTCCAAAGCCTTTCGGTAATACATCATGCCTCGCACTAGTTGATTGAGATAAAAAAAATTAGGTACGAACCATACAGCAAAAATGTATCCAGCAGTTCAAAAGTGAAGCAGAGTTCGTGTGATGAAAATGTAGAGACAGAAAGTGGAAAGACGGCATACCAGTTTTGGTCAGTGTTTGGCCTCTGTATGATGCCCACAGACGAAGCTCCTCTTCCAAATCTTCTCTCGCTCTGAGTTCTTCCTCGCTGCCACAATCAACTCGTTCCAAAAAGTTTGTCCACTCATCTGAGGTAAACCACGGACTCAGTCCACAAAACGAAACTCCAGAAAACAGTTATAGTGTCACAAGATCATTTGAAAACAGAGGGAAAAGTGAAACCTGGAAAGATCTTCTGCAAGTAAAAGAGTATAGAGACTCCATCTTCATTTTGCTGCTCTAAACCAAAAATGGAGAAAAGAACATCCTCTTGATAATATGGTGTTAAGACCCTATGGAAAAGAAAAAGCATAAACAATAAGACGTTGTATGGCTATTAGTTTTTGTACTTTTTCACTGCTCATAGGATATATGGAATACTGAGAGATGTATCAGATGAATGCAGCAGAGTTTCTTCCTCAATCGAGAACATTCTTTCATACATGAACATGCAATATATGGTCAAAACTAAAAGTTAAAAGTGGATGGAACCTACGAAAAGGAAAGCATGTTGCGGATCTTGGGTGCATCTGGCATTTCCATGAATAACGAATTTGAAAAGAAAGTAAGACGCCTTCGAGCTTCCAAGTTGGATGGCACATCCATAGCTGACTCTTTGACAGTAAGTAAAAGATGAAGCCTCTTGATCTGCACAATGAAAAAGGAAAGCAGACAGATAACTTAGAAGATCCTTCAGACAGAGATCACATGCACAACTATCATGAAACAGAAATGAAGCAAATGGATGAATTAAATGAGAAAACTTACTTTTTCTTTCCAGGCTTCTGTTTGAGAGTACACAGGGAACCGAAGTTGGCTGAAATATTTTCGCTGTTGATGAAGAGGGGTCATTACATCGTATTTGACATAAGATCCATTGTGGGTTGTTGAGTCCATCATGCTGTAAAGTAGAAACCCTAAGTGAGTGTGCTTCAAACAACAGTGATCAAAACCATTTAGAAGAAAATTTAACTCAAATGATCCTACCTTGGGACCTCTTCCTCCATTATGTCTCTTGTCACAACTTCTAACATGTTCAACAAGACAATAACAATCTGGTCCTTGTCCTCTTCTCTGTTTTGCATCTGTTGCAAATAGACTACATTCAGTTTTTTTACTTGAATTCATAGGTGTTCAACGTCATAAGGCTACAAGACTTACCAAATATTCAATTAGTCGAACAAACTGACCATACAGATCGGGAAGCGCACTCAAGTTCAGTTCCTTTATCAGTGTTTCGTTCTCTATATGTTCATCAATCTTGGAAAAGATTTCGTTTATGACCCTACACAAGACATATCAATTAGGAAAGTGCAATGTATTTTCCAAGTTAAAAAAACACAGGTAAATTTCCTAAGACTTACTGTCCTTCTCGCTCGCCAACAACTAAAAAGTTTATGAGATTCTTAAAAGAGGCATAGCACTCTCTAACTGCACAAGTCATGTAACTGTCAACACTCAGTCTCTTTTGCAGTTCACGATCTTTTCCATTGCTATCTTTTGCCATATCCAAAGCTATTGGGATCTACCACATTTAAACAAAAATAATCAAAATAACAACAGAAAGCCAAACCTAAGATCACATTCAAGACCACAATTAAAAAAAAAAGAAAACTCACCTTACTGGCCAGCAGAAAAGGTGGCCATCGGATAAGATCAAGATCAGGGTCAGCCCAATATGGCACAAGAAGGAGCTCCATTTCCCTGCATACAAATCAACATTATCACCGAACTCTTCTCTAAATAACAGGATTATAGCAATCATTTCCGACTGAAAAAAGGACGAAAGTTCAGAGGCACACTCAACCTATTGCTAATCAAATCCTCTTCTCGGAAACTACTTATTATTTTGTTCCACATCTGAGCAAATCGCGCAGCTTCCTTATCTTTACNCTAAATGGAATTTGGAAAAAAAAAAAAAAAAAAAAAAATTGTAATACAAGTTGGAATGGAGCTCTGTTCAAAACAAACGTTATTATAGACAAGAACCATTTTAATGGTTTGTGTCATATCTTTCATGTACTGGTATAAGTAACCAGACCTGATCAAACTTGCGAAAGAAAGTCGCCTTAATCCCCCTTTTCTTTGCAGACTCGCTCTTCTCATTTGGAACCAAGCAAGCATTAAAGGCACCCGGTAAGGACTGAAACCTAGACCTCAGCATTCCAAGTGTCCTGATCTGCAAATGAAGTACATTTTTTTTTCTTTCAGAAGTTATCTTGGTGGGAAACTCAAGAAGTGAGAGCATGCCACTTCATAATGAAATAATTAAGTTCTGTTTGCTTTTAGAATTTGTAATGAAAGCAAGTGCGAACCTCTCCAAGACGTCGAAAAGCTCCATTTAAACCTCCAACCAGAGTTGATACTATAGCATACCATATTTGCGTGTCCATGAAATAAACCTGCATATGAAAGTTAGCATAGATAGTGAGACCATAAAAAGGACGCATATGGCAACGAAAGATGTGCCAACTCACAAGAATGACAGGTGCCCAGAGTGCAATCACCACACCCATATTATTCTTGGCTGAAAAAAAAAAAAGAAAGGATAAAACATCTAAATTATTCAGTAGAAATTCATTATGCAATGAGGTAATGATAACTACATGCTATTAACCATTACCATGAGGGAAAAACTCGTGCCAGCTGTAGACTGATATATGAACTCGCATAATATCTTTGGTTGGAACAACAAGAGGTTTAATCTGCTTAGAAGATGGAAAGTGTGAGAAACATGCATATTTCTTATTTATGGACTGATAACAATGTCGCTATAATTTCTCAATGGGCTGTTAGTGAAGAATGTCACTGAGGATATGTGAAAATGTGTTTACCTCTGCATAGAAACTGAATGCAAGCTTTGATATTAGAAGGACAACCCAGAACATTGTGTACCTAAACATCATTCACCAAACCTCATTGAGCAGTGCGGTAAGAACAACCAATATTTTCAACAATAGCATGCAAGTTTTAGATTCTTACTTGAAAAGTGACCATGCACTCTCATGCATACCCCTTCCTATATACAACCTCGGCTGTATGACCAAGAATCAATATTAGACACCTTCTCAATTAGCATTCACTAACTGGCGTTTTGTTAAGATAAGATATATGGAAAAAATACCTGGGACCACCACAGCATCAGCATCACTATTTTAAAGTCAGACCTTTCAAGGTAACGTCGGATGAATGGGAACGCGAAGAGCACCGTAGAGAGCATGTTTGGGGATAAGTAGATAAGAATGACTATAATGAAAAGGGAAGGTGAGGAATGGCTGTGTCCCCCAAACCAGTTCTTTATGGTCTCCGCAAAACCCGAAGGGGTCCTCCAGCTGTACGCGTAAGTTACCGGCATAAGTACAACCCATACTGCAGCTGCAACTGCTTTCAAGATGAATCTGAGCTTCACATAGATTGACATGCTATGTCTTGATTTCCAGCTCAGAGCTATATCAAGGACAGCTGAAAATATTTGGCAAGCAGTCGGAGAAGAGAAGGAAATATTAATTTAGTGTAAATTGTCTGATATAAATGAACCACTCGGAAAATTGGTATAAGTTGATGAATCCTCACCTTGTGCAAGCTTTAATATAGCTGCCGTAATGAAGATGCTCAAAACCTTTAGGAAGACATCACCTTGAAAGATGGCGCTCAAATCCCCGGATCCATTCCAAGCAATTATGATCATTGCCTAAACAATATATAAATACGCCAAATGACATGACTGGTCAAGAGAATACAAGTTTGGAAATCCAGTTTAATAAAAAAGACGTACCTGCAAACACAGGATATAGAAACTCCACATTCTATCGAAACTTCTAAATATATGCCAGAAGGAGCGTATCTCAACAAAATTGACTTTCCCCATCCATCTATCTCCAGTTTTTGGTTTATTCTGCAGGCATTGCAAACATCAACCATGAAATTCTAGATACAAAAAAGACTTGAAGAATATAAATGGAGCACTTCTATCTAATGTTTCTCATGACTTGTTGAACTACAATTTAAAGCATAAAAAATGTTGTATGTTTCAAAATTTAAGATTTAGCACTACAATCTAAGACTCTAATGAACAGTTTAGGTTGGTAGATCAAAATTTAGTTTGATACCAAACAATTATGATCCACAAGACAAGACGTTGCTCACTGTTTTTGATACCAAACAATTATGATCCACAAGACAAGACGTTGCTCACTGTTTTGTTACAAGAATAGATAACGAGACCCAACGATTAGTTTTCTCCACCCATACCTCACTTTTGTCAAGTCGAAGTTCTTCAGCTGTCTGACAAAAGAAATCTGCATCAGCTCGCATAGGCCACCCTAACCGAAAGCACCGAATTGACCTAAATATTAAAAGACACGAAGATTTAATCTAGCAGACTTGTGAAAGACATGACATTCCAGTAGGCTACAAGATGATCATCTGCAATGTACCAGAAATACTCATTCAAGTCGTCATAGTTTCTCCACTCAGAATGCTTCGACTTTCCTCCTCTACTTCTCTTTGCTTCCTACAGTTCACAATTATGAAGATGAAAAAAAGAAACAGATGAAATGGCCAAGCCTGAAAAAACTGAAGCAAGAAAGCAACCTTCGCTATTGTCTTGTATATAGGAGTCACTACTTTCTGCAGGAAAGCTTCGTCTTCACCACCATATGCTGGTTTTATATGCTCCCCTGTCATTGGACTAACACTCCCAGCCAACATCCCATACAACTCAAAAGCCATCTGACCAAATTCAGAACGAAAAAAAAAAAAAAAAATCAAAATCTTCCTATCTCCACAATCATTTCACATACTCCTAAAAAAACTCAAAATGTAATGTTTCAAGCAAACCACATAGTTATTTATCATATATATGGAAAGCTGAAGACATACATGGTGATATATATAGCAAAGGCATTCTGGCATGAATCTCAGGTTTGCAGCTTCTCCCCATATTAGAAGATAGAGTCCCATGTATAGCAGCTTCCGCTGCTGAACCTCTTGTTGAATCGTCGGCAGCCTACAATTGGGAACGAGAGAGATTACTAGGTAGAAAAGCACAAGGCGTATAATATCCAATGTACAAAATATGAAAACTCAAAATGAGGCGTTAAAAGGAGAAGCCTCACCAAAGACTGCTTTTCCGACCCAAATACTTGCACCATTTCTTGTAGTTTTTGAAAAGTTTCTTCATCACTATAGTCAATGCGCGATCATCCAACTATAGGCAGAGATTGTAAATGTAAACCGTTATTGTAGATACAGAGGACTAGACAAGCAAGAAAACCTCATCTCCAAGTTTAAAAGAACACATACCTTTGGTTGTTGTTCAGGTCTCGGAAACTGTCGAATGTGGACATTAGCAAGTAACAAAATCAAGTGCTCTCGTTGATTGGAAACATTGTCTTTCTGCCATTTAAAGGTTTGGATCACAATCAGCACAGGGAGAAACAGTCAATCAACTAAAAAAAGACCAGGATATCCACTAGCATCACCTGAAAACCAAACATAGTTTGAAGCCAGTCTAGCATGTCTTCATCGAGTTTCTTCTTGTGGCCTGCTGGCCATGGTAAGCCCCTCGTGTTACGAAGTGCGATTACTGTAGCTTGTATCTGCAGACCAGTATGGAAATATTAATTATTCCGACTCAAAAGACAATTAAACATAAGATCGAAACAGTTAGTGGAATGTTTGGTTAACCTCAGGAAATCTCATAATAGCCTGATTTTGACTATCAGGATCAAGGGGAAGAATGTTGTAAGGCACGTAGATTTGACTTTTCTCTTCCACCTTTGTGTGGGCTTCCAAAATCTACCAGTAAGAAAAAAAGGATGAACAGAAACAAGTGAGCCAATAATTTGGTAACCCAAATGAAGATGTTTTCATGAAAGCCTGGCTAAAGACCACAAGTAAGAGATTTAGCAACTACGAGATATTATCTATTATCAGGTTTACCTCATCAGCCACTTCCACGTCTTCTGTCTGATTAACAGCTTTCAAGACTTCAAAGAGAACAGCAGCAGTTTGATATGCCTTTGTAAGTTGAGCACTACAAGTAGAGAAAATTTTGTATATATGAATATAGAGATAAAAACACGAATCTAAACAAATAGTATCAGCAAACGCAAACCGGTCAGCTTTGTCAGCAGCGTTTAGCAAAGCTTGGATGTATTTCTTGTAATAGAGTTGATAGAAACTCTGCATTTCGCGCGCGTCACTCTTCTGCTTTCCCGCAAGAGTTGTTTCATTCTCCTGCAGAAGTTTAACAAATAAGGTAAAACTGAAGACACATAACCCCATTGAAATGAAACTCAAGGAGAGTAAAATGAAGTGATGATGTTCACCCGCTCTAACCGTTGAAGAAGCGCGGTTTTAAACTGGCGAACACCACGTCCACTTGATGTGGGATCAAGCCTATGTGCCTTCTCAAACGCATAAAACCGACCTGAGAGAAGAAGAAGCATCCACGGATCTTGTCAAAGATTATTCAAGATGAGCAAGAAAAACACATCACAGTGCGAGTTTGGATGTTGTTTCAAACTCACATAAGTAAGCAACACGCGGGTTACTAGCTTCTACTTCATTGGCTACACGAAGGATAGGAGCAATTTCCACAAGAGACGATGGCACCACTTCACTATCCAGCATAGCCTCTCCGAGATTACCAGCAGTTTGTGTCCGCAGAATCCGCCTCGGAGGCGGAGCCGGATCAGGTCCTCTCCTTTGAGACATGCTTTAAATCCTCCCAAAGACAAACTAGAAAAATACACAAATATGATGAAGTACTCGTCAGTTCGAAAGAGCCTCTACGCCATCATCAAAGACCAAACTTTGAGAAGTATATGAAACTGAAAAAGAGTAAAGACAAGAGACTTCAGTCAAATAGCGATCCGGAGAAGAAGAGAAACATGATTTGTGTCACTCGGAAGCAAGATGAGATTCACTCGATATTATCGAAAAGGGACGACACGATAAATGCTAAAAGTTGCTTTTTTTTTTAGGTAAAAAGAAAAAGGATCCGAGCAGCCGAGCATAAAGTAGCAAGAACATGTGTAAAGGCACAAACTTTATTACGACACCAAATTACCCAGAAACTTGATTCACAGCTATCTTCGATTATCCATAGAGAGACTCGAGTTGAAAATCCTGATTTTGGAAGTAGCAAAGCTTCACCTTTCGGAGTCTCAGACAATGTTCGATTGAAAATTAACCAGAAATTAAATATATATAATAATTAAATAATCGATTCCAATTTAAGAAACTCCGATCAAGACCCGGAACACGAATCTAATGTCTCACTCAGAAGTGTTCAGTGAAAAAACTAATCTTTGAATCAGATTCGGATTAGTTACGCAACGAATAAAAGAAAGAGCAAAACCATATAAGCATCCAAAATAAAAGAAAAACTGCGAGCAAATCCAGAGATCAGTGATCACCTGAACGAGAGAGGCAAAGAGAAGCGGAAGATCAAAACCCACAAGAGCTTCAAAGAGAAGCAAGAACTAGTGATGGATGAAGAGCAGAACGACAACCTATCATCTTCCCCAAAGTAACACCAGCGAGAGAGAGAGAGAGAGAGAGAGAAATTGCAGATAAAGATGGGGAAAAGCAACGGGAACAAGACAGGCGCCAATGTTGTGTATTTTTGTTGCTAATTTATTAGCATTATTTTTTGTGTTTTGGTGCGGCAACCAATTACGAATGTCCACGACATCATCTCCATATTCAAATGTTCGTATGCTTTTAATCTTTAGAAGATGCTAGGTCCTCCTCTCCTATGTATTTAATATTGAAATAAATTCACTAACCGGTTACTCTTTAAACTCAGTTACAAGCTAAATATAGGACCGACTGACGATTCGGTCGACCGGTCAGTCCCATTTTTATTTGCCTAAAAAGCCTTAAGCACCGACATATTTCTATAGCAAGGATCGACATAAACTCCTAATTAAAAGAAAATCAGGAGGAGTGACCGACGTACCTTCCAACTATAAGGAAATTAAGAGGTATGTACGACCGACGTAAGAAGTAAAAGGTTATGACCAACGTCTAGGCCCAACCCAATAAGGGTTAGGATCTCCGCACATCTATAAATATAGGTCCTTAAACAATGGCAAGGGGGAGAACATTCATAAAAAACCCTAAAGATTATACTGTCGCCGCTCATCATAGACAGCAACACACAATCTAAAAAGAAGTCCGAGAGGCTATTATCTTAGCGTTGCCACAAAGCACTGATGAGATCAATATCAATACCTCAAAGCATTGACGAAGCCATCACCATGTTGCAAAACACTAATGAGATCGTCTTCAACCCTTATAGTCATTGACAAAGATCGTCGATGGTGCTAAAGGTATCAAGCGACGATCGACCAAAGACAATCGTCATAGCACGATCGACCGACCAACGACAAGCAAGAAGCACAAAAACCCTAAGAGCAATATCTTCATCGCCTCCGAATAGCACCAACGAACCTAGAGACGACGATCAAAGCTTGGTTCCAAATCGACCGACGAAGATCGTACCTCGATCAAAGCTTGGTTCCAAATCGACCGATGAAGATCGTACCTCGATTAAAGCTTGGTTCCAAATCGACCGACGAAGATCGTACCTCGATCAAAGCTTGGTTATAAATCGACTGACGTCGATCGTACCTCGATAAAGCTTGGATCTAGATCGAGCTACGAGGAATGTCATAAACCTGCGAGAAGCCACCTACAACGAAAAACCTACGAAGAGCTACCTACAAAGAGCGACCTATGATGAACGACCTACGAAGAACTACCTACGAAGAACGACCTACGATGAGTGATAGATACTATTCTCTTAAGTTGATCTTCGATATTGATTCATTGTAACTCGATACTCGATCGATTAATAAGATATCTTCTCCTTCGTCATTCTGTTTACTGTACTTGCGAACTAGTTAAAATTTGCCGAAACAATTTGACGATATAAAAATAAAGCTATACACTAGAAAAACCCTATGGGTCAGAAACCCTTAAAAAAATATACTTTGGCAATTGGCATACCACGAACTTTCCCAATATAAAGCTATACACTAAAGCTGGGTCATTCTTTTTTAAGGGTTTTCCGAAGCTATCTATATAGTATATACCATCAACTGAAAAATGAAGCATGTTATTGTAACATGCAATAGTTCAACTTTGTTAGAAGTTGGATCCGCGCCTAGCACAGGGTGATGGTTTCTGAATTTGTATTTTTATTAAAAAATATGTATTTAACTATCTCGAAATTTTATGCGACTGATTTTTTACTTGGTTTGGTTATTGTCTTCGTTTATAGTGTATAAATTATGTGTCTTAAACAATTTTTTAAATAGGAAAACAAACTAATGCTGACCGCAATCATATACTAAATATGATAAATTTAAGTGAGATATATAAAATTCAAATGACTACAATATAATAAGATAGTTCAAAGAAAAAAAAACTGAAAATAAAACATTATTTAAAAAAAAATTAAAAAAAATTATACTTCACGTATTCCATAATATACGAAGTGTTAGGTGTGTGCACACAGATTATAACTAATTGATTTATTTTTCTTTCAATATTAAAACATGTTTTATTATAATTCTAAAATAATACAACCAATAAAAATACAATATGCAGAACCCAAATTGTCAAAACAATAAATATATAAAAGGAAGTTTTATTCTGATTTAATTATACAATTTACTTAATAAACCATATTAAATCGAATAAAAAATAATTTACATTTGGATGCCTATTAAATAAGATTTCATATTCATATGGTTGCACATCACATATTTCTTTTATAATATATTTCTACACATTCACACAACAACATATCTAATATGAGAATTTTAACAGGTTTAGTGATTATTTGGTATTTAAAAATTTAAATCATAGCATATACATAAAAAAAATTATATTTTCGCTAATAGATTTTTTATATTGTGATCCAAATTATTTTATAAAATAAATTTAAACAAAGTTGATAGAAGATAT
The DNA here is from genome assembly GCA_900406535.1 of Noccaea bulbosa. Classification (NCBI taxonomy): domain Eukaryota; kingdom Viridiplantae; phylum Streptophyta; class Magnoliopsida; order Brassicales; family Brassicaceae; genus Noccaea; species Noccaea bulbosa. Next base: position 8,114 of record OVBJ01000527.1, on the reverse strand, counting down.
ATAGTAATTTAAAAAGAAATTATTATGATAGAATTAAATTGGATCTTATATCTTCCTAATATACTAATTTTTGTAATTGCTAATTAAGGAAAGAGAATGAATATTTTTTATTAATAGTTACATACATGATTAATTTAATTATACATATTTGATTCTCTAACCAAAAAATATGAATGACAATGTTTGTAATCTATACTATAAAAGGAAAATAACTCTTTTCCTCATGCTCAAAGATCAGCATTTTAGATTATTATGAATATGACATGTGGCACATAAAAAATAAAATTATTTTTAATTTTTTAATAATTTTTAAGTTTCTACATTTAAAATACCTCTTCACATTATTAGGTTTAATTAACAATTCTCATTAAAAAGAGAAAAATTAGTGTTTGAAGATCTAAAGTAAAATAATAATAACTAAATATACATAAAATATATTTACATAGTTGTGTATAAAATTTTGTTCATTTGTTTATATATAAAAATATATACGAAAACATTACGTGTAAATGATAGAGTTATAACAGGTAAAGATCGAATAAAGATAAAAATATTTCATGTATCGGAAAATAGTATTCAAAGTATATAAGATCGAGTGAAGATAGTTCATATATCAGAAAATAATATTCAAAGTATACTTATAATTTTATGATCAGAAAATAGTGTGGATAAAAGTCGATAGTTAAAACTATTACTTTTTCAAATTTCAAAATTAAAATAATTATAAGAAAAAATATTGTAGATCAGTAGTATAACAATATGATTTTTAAAATTAAAAAAATACTTATAGTTAAAACTAAAATAATAAAATTTAAAATTCGATATAGTTTTAATCCCGCGCATCGCGCGGGTCAAATATCTAGTTATTCTAACTAGGTGATAGCCCGCGCCCTGCGCATAATGAAATATTTGTTGATTATTTTTTGTTAATTATTTTTTGTTAAAATTATTGGTGTTTTTTTATTTTTCATTATTTATTATTAATTAATTTCAAGAAAGAATACATAATATTACATTCCAAAACTATAATATCAGTCACACGTAATAATCCATATTTAAATTGTTATTATTTGAAATTTTTTGTAAAATTGTATATATTGTTTAAATATGATATGATTGTTTTCTTCATTTTCTAGAAACAATAAATAAATTAGGGTTAGACCCGTGCTCTGCATGGGATACTTTTTTCTGAATTAGTTCTTTATTAAAAACATTTATTTACATTAGAAAAATCTCGAGTGATATCTTAGTTTGGTTCTTGTCATCGTTTACATTGTAAGAATTTAACTTTTAATTCCGTAACAGTTTCTCTCTTACAAAATATTCACAAATTTTGAATATGGAATTTCAAACCCACATATGTATCAAATTTTAATATGTTTAAAATAATTTTATATTTTGATAAATACAAAATAGCATATATATTTTATATTTTTGATCAATTTTAAATAATTAAAATAATTTAATTTATATGATAAGTTATAATACTTTATTATGTTTAAAATTTGATCAAAAATTAATTATTCAGTTCAATAAAAAAACTAAATTAAATCAAATAAAAAAAACTTTAAAGTTTGAAATCCTATTAAATCAGTTTTTCTGCTGGATGTAAAAATTTCAGATAGCAGTGTAATTTTCCGGCAATCTTCCATTTAACGTCGGTTTGATTGCCGGTAACCGGTCACCTGCGAGACCGGCAGATGTCTCGGAAAAGACGATAGAATTTAATGTTTTTTAGTCAAACTCTCTGCTTTGAGTGCCGTCTTCATTTTCTCAACGCCTTTGCCTTTTACAGTAGAAGAAGAATCCGACTTTTTTTGTTTACCAGAAAATAAAAACTCTCTCCGTCTACCAAAGGTCACCTCTCCCTCTCCCCCTCTCCCTCTCTCTCACTCTAATTGGGCTCGGTTTCTCTGCCATTTGAATGACTGTGTCAGGATTCTCATTCTATCGCTTCTCTGTGCAGTGCTAACGATGAGGAGGTGTCTTTCCAAAATCACTGACTCGCAAATGGGTTTCAAGAATTTGAACTTTTTATTGGTAAATTTTCGATTTTTCCTTCTGCTACACGATTTAAGATCCGATTTCTCCACTCAAGTTAGTTGTTTGTTTGAAATGATTTATTCCATTCAATTCTCTTCCCAAGATATGAGAAATCTTACTGGGATGTATGGTTTTCTCAATGACTGAATGTTAATATGACCTTTAGTAGTGAATCCAATGTGTTAATTTGTATTAGAGAATCAATGCTTAATTGTGGTCTCTTCCCACCATGTGATTCTTCAACAGGTCGGGTCAAGCTCGGTTACAAGAACCATTAGTGAGCGTTCATTTAGCAGTAACGCAGCTCAAGTTGATCAGACAAAAGACAACCCTGTCTCAGACATGTTGATTGACTCATTTGGTCGTCTACATACCTACTTGAGGATATCTTTGACAGAGCGGTGTAACCTCCGGTGTCAGTACTGTATGCCCTCTGAAGGTGTAGAGCTTACACCTAAACCTCAGCTCCTGTCACAGTCTGAGATTGTTAGGTTGGCTAGTCTCTTTGTTTCTTCTGGGGTTAACAAGATTCGGTTGACCGGTGGTGAGCCTACGGTTAGGAAAGACATGGAAGAGATTTGTCTGCAGTTGTCCAGCTTGAAAGGGCTGAAGAATCTGGCTATAACTACCAACGGTATCACTCTTGCCAAAAGGCTACCGAAGCTTAAAGAATGCGGGCTTGATGCGATAAACATCAGCTTGGATACACTTGTCCCTGCAAAGTTTGAGTTTCTGACTAGACGTAAAGGGCATGAGAGGGTTATGAATTCGATTGATACTGCCATTGCGCTTGGATATAATCCCGTAAAGGTATATATATATATATATATATATATATATATATATTGATAAGCCTTGTTCATTTCCGTTTGATTGAAGAAGAATGAATGATATTTCTTTTTGATGCTTAGAGAGTTTCTGCATACAGGTCAACTGCGTTGTCATGAGAGGGTTGAATGATGATGAGATTTGTGATTTCGTGGAGTTGACACGCGAGAAGCCAATCAATGTCCGGTTCATCGAGTTTATGCCCTTTGATGGGAATGTTTGGAATGTGAAGAAACTTGTGCCTTACGCAGAAGTGATGGATAAAGTGGTAAGGTAGATTTCTCTCAAATGTGTTTTAGCCTTTTTGACGACTAAATCTTTCCTTGAGCATTTTTCATGATTGGTTTCGTGCTGTTACGGTAAACAGGTAAAGAGGTTTCCGAGTATAAAACGTGTCCAAGATCACCCGACTGAAACAGCCAAGAACTTTACGATCGATGGCCATTGCGGTTCTGTATCTTTCATCACATCCATGACACAACACTTCTGTGCTGGCTGCAATCGATTAAGATTACTCGCTGATGGGAACTTCAAAGTATGCTTGTTCGGTCCTTCTGAGGTAAACTTAAATGTCTGAGAACATGTACGCATTAATGGTTGCTTCTCAACAACGTTAATATTTTCTTGTAAGCAGGTTAGTTTGAGAGATCCTCTACGGTCTGGTGCTGATGACGAAGCGCTTAGGGAAATTATAGGCGCTGCTGTAAGTATCTAGTTGCTTCATCACAATCACAAAATGTTTCTTATGTTTTCTTCAAAGATTGGTTATTTGTGTTTGAGACATGAGATTTCACAATGGGGTTTCAGGTGAAGAGGAAGAAAGCAGCACACGCTGGAATGCTTGACATTGCCAAGACAGCTAACAGACCAATGATACACATCGGTGGCTAAACACAGCTTATGTAAGTTGTACTTCTTTAAGCCACTGTTTGTCATTAACCAAATCGACACAATCAATTAATGTGTACAAATAACCAAGCATATGGACCAACGGACTATCTATGGTTTGCTTTGCAACTCAAATTTTGTCCATACTTAAAAGTTTTAATGTGAGTTATTCTTTTCTTTACAGGTTGGTGAAGTTCTTCGAAAGCAACACAAGGATCACTTTGTTGAATATCTTGTAAGAATCTGTGAGGACCTTTTTTTGCGAACAAGAATGCTCTCAAATGTTTTTCTCTGCATACATTTTCACTCGTATAGCAAAAACATGTACTTTACTGGATTTCTTTCGCCCTGCTTAAAAGAGATGACAAATTTGTTCTTATCTCTTCATTTCCTTTAAGCTCCAAGCTCATCAATTAACTTCTCCTTAGCTCTTTGCAACTCGTTCTCCTCGTACCTCGTATGGTATACCCCTCAATCGTATATGATTGTAAATCCATCTAGTAGCAAGAGCGATAATCTGTCATCAACTAAACTTGTTGGAAAGATGACAATATGACGATGATAGATGATGAAAGCCGACATATAGGCTCTATCTCTTATTGTGTCACTTTTTTTCATTTCCTTCACTTTATTGTGAAATAACAAAGAAGCTCGCTTCAGCAAAATACCATAGACTTGATTGTTCAGTGTATGTATGTGTGGTGTTTTTTTTTTTCAAATTAAAGAAAACTTATCCGATTCCACATAACTCCATCTCACTTGTTCTCTAATAAAAACTAAAAAAGCCTCCCTTTGGTTGAAAATTGAAATAAGTAACAGAGATTTTGGTTGAGCAAGTGCGAGCTCTTCTTCTCCCGCAAGGACAATCATGCCCGTCAAATGGTGAGTTTTTTCGATAATTGCAGAAAAAACTGAAGAATCGTTCCTGAAATTCGGGGTTTTGTTTCAATCTCTCGGGTTTTTTCTAGGGTTTTGCATTGGCAACCAAATCAAGGATCAACAGTTAGCAGCCAAATCCTCAACGAAGCTGCACAGTGCGTAGAGAGCATCAATGGCGTCAAAGAAGGAAGATGGAAAGCCACTCTCAACTATTACAGACCCATTTTACGAGGTTCCTTCCGATTCTTTTCTCCTTTCTGCTTTCTCCTTTCTCCTTCTTCTTCACCATCTTTTGCGTTAACCTTGATGGGATTTGGGGGCCAGATCAAGCGAATCAATCGGAGCTACCGCGTGATTTTCTAGGGATTTCGTTAGCGGATGAGCCGAGTAAGTACTATTTCGTCATCAGGTCGCAGAGGATTGTTGTGGAAGCAGATTCGTCGATTCAATTGATCATGGAGAAGCTTCAGTCTTACAAATCCAAAGTCGCGCTCTACTTTGAAGGGTTTCAGTATCAGCTTGGTGATTTTAGACTCAGAGTTGGTAAAGTTGTTCCTACTCATTCTGAGAATGTTCGAGGCATCGTCATGGAGGTAGCTATTATCAAGCTTCATCTTGTTCATGCTTTTTACAGTCAGATGAAAATGCAACGTTTATGTGTGTGTGTGTTTATCCAGATTTGTCTTTGTCAATATAGATGTTTCTTGCAACGTGTTTTGGTGATGGATGCTGGATCATGTGTACAATGTTAAGATAGATAGATGATGATGAACATTGAACAATGTTGATGCTCCTTGATGCTATTTACTGTGTTAAGATAGACGATGAAGAGTGAACAATGTTGATGCAATTAGAAAAATTAAAACATTTATTTAATACACAGATTGTTATGGTTTGGACTTTGGAGCTTGTGAGATGTGTAACTAAAGGTTTGTGTGGTGTATCGTGTATTTGAAGGTGGAGTATCTTCCCATATCATCAATGGAAAAGGCAAGGAAAGTGATGGAGGAGTTCATGGAGATATGGCATGAAGCTATGTCTAAAAGGTCGTTGCCTGGTAAGTTCGGGAACATAGAGCTCAACTTTGCAGAGTTTGGACTTGCAGACACATACACTCCACAGCACACCGCTGTTCGATATGCGCTTGTCATGGCTCACATGATTGCAACGGTGCAAGCTGTGAGAGGCTAAGAGAAAACCCCAAAAAAAAATACAGCTTTTTTTTTTTCTTAGGTAAAGTTGCAAAACTCTAGAAAACTTGAGAATAGGAAGTAAGTTTTCTGATTGAAACTTCTTTTACGTTTTGTAAGACTTTTTTAACAATCTCTGAGATTGTTTTTAAAAAACCAGGTATGCTGACGAGAATCTCGTTACCATATGTGAATGTGTACGTGTGATTTGCAATCAATAATCTGCTTTCCTATAATCCTTTCATTTTGTGATCTTTGTCGTCTTAATACATTGCGAATGTCTACCAAATACCAATAGCTAGGGCCAATATTAGATGAGTTACTTTGATTTCTTTTTGCATTGGTATACCTGTTTTTGTCTAGTCTTACCTCTTCAATAATCATTTGCTTCTCTTCCGAATCTGTTGTTCGGCATTTTTTTTCATCAATGGAACATCACCAGATCAAGGTTGTTTCTCATTGTGCTTATATGAACTTGAAGCATTCCCTGGATTTGATTTTCTTTATATCAAAAGCAATGATAGGGCTATTCAAGAGGTTTTCCAATACAATGTCTTGATCCAATTTCCCACCTGGCTTATCTATTATGATTGATGTTCTTCCATCCACGGCTCTACATGATGGTTTACAAACCTACCCCTTGTTTTAGATTTCTTATCGAAAAAGTTATGTAGTTCTGTGTAAGGCTCTGTCCTTATATCGTGAACTGAGATCTAAATCATTGTACTGTAATTAAGATGATGTATAGCGAAACAATCTAAAAGAAATACGAAAAGAAAAAAAAAGAAAAAAAAAAAATCAAAAACAATGCCATATCATATATATCATATATGTGTCTCTAAGATGGTAATTATGATGTAGCTGTTGTTGTTGCTGCCTCATCTTGTGAAGAAGTAGAAGGAACAGAAGAAAAAGAAGAAGACCCGTTAGAGGAAGGAGATATCTCGCCACCGGCAGGAATACCCTGAAGAACCGCCAGAATCCGGCGGATGCTGACAGACCTCGCTGGACGGAAACTGTAAGCCCTCTTCAACGAATTTGATTTAGAAAAAACCTTGGACGATTTCGAGAGGATGAGATACACCAAACCTTGAACCAAAGCAAATAAGACCATCTTCATCAACATCGTTCCCAAGTCTCCTTCCATGTGTTGTTGTAATAGAAAGAATCCTCGTTTTCGAGATGAGATTCAAAATATGTATTTTTTTCTTCCTGTGGTTGTGTCAAGATCTGAAGATGAGTTTTAGTTCATGCAAAAAGTTAATTAAATTTATAGAGAGAGCCGCCTTGCGTATTTGACCAGAAGCAGAGACGTGGAAGTAACGAAAATAATCGTTAGACCTTATCCGGTCAATGGAATGGTCATGTCATACTTTCTCTATAAATTAATATATCGATGCTCGAACTCGAACATAACAACATGAAAAGTCAATATTTAATAGTTGACAAAGTTTAACAAAAAAAAAATTATAACAGTGTTATAAATAATATTATAAAAAGTGATATATGAATTCGTGCTTGAACTGTGGCATCAAAAAGATACGTCTAGTAGAAGTGTAGAACTGTTTTACTGACATGAGATCTTACTTTACTGTCCGTGTCTAACTAAAGTGTAGATACCAAACAAAAAAACTAATAATACAGTAACATATTGTTTTCGTCATAATATATAAGAAATCATTTTATAACATAAGACGAGAGAACCTAATTGATTACATAGAATGGTATACCGTATAAGGGTATCCGCATCGCACATTTTATCAAGGGTTCTGACTTAAAAAAATAAAGAAAAAAGGAAAGTAAAAATGAGGTGGCATGATTTTCTTGTTGAATCGGTTCTGTGGGAAGCAGCGGAAGAAGCGGTTCTGAGTGATGTCACGTCCATTCGTCATAACTTTTTTTTTTTTTGTGAAAATCAATTTCTTTTTTTTCCTCTCTCGCACCCTCTCTCTTCGATCGTCGTCTTTTCCGACGGTGAATGTGTCCCTGGAAAATGCGAGAACGAGGATTCTTCGTCTCATGTTGAAGTCTCATATATGCTCGATTTGCCTCGAATTGGTGGTCGGCGACCGTACAAGATCCAGGGCTAAGCTCTAATGTGGTCACCAATTCCATTTGGGTATTTCAATCAAACTGTTTCACTCCAAGGATTGGTCAAAGCCAAGTCAAGGTGAGTAAATTATTCTTTAGTCTTAATTAATCAATTAAATTTAGATATCAATTTCTGTGGCATTGATCAATGCCTCTGTAATCTTGGTTTTTAAAGGGTTTGTTAGTGTGTTAGTT
>OVBJ01000526.1:0-52006 GCA_900406535.1 Noccaea bulbosa | reverse complement strand
GGGACTCAGTGAAGAACAGAGAAACCTGTAGACCAGTTGAATAACACTATCTCTTTCAAACTCTAAGAAACAATATGTATGCACAAACTGTTACAAAACTGACCTTGTGCTTATTCACAGCAGCTTCAAGCCCCGCGATATCAGCAGGATCAGTCACAGTGACCTGACCTGGACGTAAACAAGACATTAAGCATCCAACTTGAAAAGGGTCTCTGTGGATTGAAATTGGGTGTGAGAGGGTTCTTACAGTGATCCCCAACTTGGGAAGAAAATTCTCCATGAAGATTCTTGTTTTCCTGTAGCAATCTGTAGTGGTCACAGTGTGTCCACCAGCAGGAACNTTGCACACATCCCAGACGCCATAACCAAGGTTGATTCAGCACCTTCAAGTGCACTGCACAGATATATCAAGCAAACAAATCCAAAACCATCAAGAACATAATCGTCAGGTGAAAAGAAAGAAAGAAAAAGGCAAGTCTAATACTAACCTTATCTTCTCTTCAAGTACCACAGCCGTAGGGTTTCCATAACGACCATATTGGAAACTTGCACTCCGTTTCTCCTACAATAATTCAAGTTTTTTGAACAAAATAACAATAGGAAACAAAAATGAGTAAAACGCGAAACGAAAATAAAGTTTTCTCTAACGAAATCATTGTATATAATTGTTTTCTGTCTAGCAGAAACCTCTAGTTTCCGATTGTTTGGTGCTGGTGCTGTCGAGTTTAGTGAATAAGGCTCCAAAACCTATCAAACTCATCATCTGGAAACCTGAAAGCCAACATAGAATGATGATGCCACACATTTCCATACTTGTTTAGTATCTGTCACCAAACACAATGATGCATTAGCATTACACTGAATCACAAAGATGTTGGTTTTAAGGGAACAGGATGGAGATTTATTCTTTCTAAGGTCATGCAAAACTAAGTTATGCAATTCCATTAGGAAACTGGTAAGAAGCATGATCTACACCAAGTCTCAGAAATCTACATGGACACTATACAAGCTTGGTTTCAATGGATTAGTACGACCGATGATATAAGCCAGATCAAAGCGGCCTTAAGTATCATGTACTAGAAGAAGAAGGCAGGAACGATTCAAGTAAAGAACTAACCACTGAATGAAGTTTTTCCATAGGCATCCAATCTCCAGGACCACACAAATCAGAAAGCACAGTGGCAACAGATGATACAACATCCTTCTCCTCCAGCTGCAAAACTTGTTGATCATCAGCTTCACGATCTACCTTGGCTCTTCCCTCTCTCTTCTTCTCTGCACACATACAGCATTGTCGTGTCACTACCATGCAATCCAACTCTAACAACACTATAATCAGAAGAAAAAAAAAGTCAAAACTATCATGAGCAGTCTCGATTTACCACCGGAAGCATATTCTTCATGCCCATCTCTCCTTGTTTTCTTTCCACTGCCCCTGACATCGTCGTCGTCATCGTCATCATCGTACTCTCTACCGCGTCCACTCTTCTTACCCGACTTTTGGTACAGAACAACAGCGCCAGCACTAGTATGCCCTGAGAATCGGTGCCTAGGTCCCAAAGGCCCGCCTAGGATACTCCGAACCGGCAGCAGAAAGTAGAACTCTTTGTCACCAATCTGCAAAAGGTCCTGTGAGTCGAGCTTGACGTTGGGGTTCCCAGGGAGATGAAGAACACCTTCAACAAGGCAGCCATTTTTGCCGAGGGAGAAGCGCCGGCGCGTGAAGTAGGATCCTAGCGTGGTTGCGCGAAATGTTCATTCCGCCGCCGAGGGGTGACAGGTCGACGTCGACGGTCGATTTCTTAGAATTCCGGCCGAGCATTATAGAGTATGGCTGCATATAGTACTCGAAATCCGACCTCTACGTCACTACCGCCTCCAACGGCCGTAGCCATCCCGTCCGGTGATTAATTTGATCGATACTGAGCTCAGAGAGAGAATCGGGACTCAAATTTAGGGATTGCAACCGTAACGAGAAAGATCTGTTTGGAAACTGGCTTATCTTTATCAGAAGTCCAGGTAGGATAGTGGAAAGTGGAAAAGATAAGGAAGGTACGTTCAAACCTAAGTCGTGTTTAAAAATAGACCAAAGGTACTTTAGAATCTGTGAAACTTTTTAACTGATTGAAATTTACGTCGTTTATCTCATGTTGACGGTATGGGTTGCATAATATGGTTTTATGAGCTACAAGGATTTTCTTTTGCTAGATTCTAATTTGAACATAAGTTATAACTTTTGATGTGTGCAAATTGTGAAGATTGCTTTCTGTTATCTGAAGGAATCATTGAAGTCATCGACTGCTAGTGCTAGGTTATGGTGGGCGGCACCACTATCATTCTGATTTTTATGGTTTAGGTTGGGTTGTTTGTGTTTGTGACAAGCTCCAAATTAAATATGCCAGAACTTGAGAAAATGCATTGATTTAGTCCTACTTACTCGTACCTACGATACCCCTTCAACCGTTCAGTAACTAACTCCTACATGATCTTGATTTCAGTGTAATGCATGGTTGGTGAGTAAACGAGTCTGCTCAACTGTTTTATTTTAGCTATTTGTCATTCTCAGATTGTAAACAAAATTATGTTTGCACCAGCTACCAAAGAATAAACCTTGGATATATGGTCTCTTAATGGTTGGAATCGGGATACTGCAGTTCCAGTTCTACTTCAGAGATTGTCGCTGACTAGCTTTCATACTTCATAGTTCAATTTAACGATTGGATAAGTTTATCTTGATTGTAATTTGCATTCTCATTTTAAATAAATAAAAAGATAAATTTTCAAATCTATTTGATAGTACAATTTTACTAAAGTGAATGAAAAACCCCAACGAAATTATGATTTAGACAAAGAGACGTGCAAATAAAACTACAAGGATTAAAAAGAGCAGAAAAAGGTCCATGTTCATCGCATGGAAATGGAATAAGAAAGATCCTCCCCAGTCCCAGACCAACTAACTCAAAACAAACTAAAATATTTTCCCCAAATTTTATAAAATAATGAGAAAAATAATAAAGAGAAGAGGTACTGAGCTTAAATTGAAACATGAGTGAAGGGTCACAATAATAAGAAACTATAAGAAAAACCAAACCCACTAGCCGCTCCTGCAGCAGCGGCTAGAACCAGAAGAGCAGTGTGTGGGAGGACGCCACTTCCACTTTCACTTTCACGGGAGAGTCTCCGGGAGATGAGTTTGCAGGACTTGTCAGCTTCTTTGTAAAGTGAACAATTGGCTCCTCCTCCAGTGATGGCTCCTTCGTTCTACAAACATGGCATGGCAGGTCAGGTCAGGTCAGGTCAGAGATGAGAGATGACAATACAACTGAGCAATGGGTGAAGTTAGTTAGTTATGGCTTAGAAGAGCAAAGAGATGCGATACCTTGAGCCTGAAGCTATTCAAAGTTCGATTGACAGTGAGAGCATGACAAGGTGATGATGATAACTCAGGGGATCGATCTACAAGCTTTCTAAGAAGAGCAACGCTAGCTTCTAGATGCTCCTGGTAGAGAATATTCCACTCCTTGAAGCAATCTACGTTTTCTGTCACACACCGGATAGCGATTGCTGCAGCTTCCTTGGCTAGACCAGGGTTTCCTGTAAGTAAGTAACAACAGTAACACATTACAACCCCATTTGGAGAAGAGAGGAAGCAGAAAACAATCGAGGATTCAAGTTAGTTTTCCGTTTTGTTACTAGCACCTTCTTCTCCAGCTAATTTCAAGGAAAAAGTGAATATCTGTTCCACTGTGTTTCCTCCTGTTGCACTCTCTGGTGCAAGGGCTACTTCTTTCAACAAGGGATAAACTGCCTCAAACCTCTTTGTATCCTGTGTGCATACAAACAGAGATGAGAGACCAAGCTTGCTTGTGATCAGAGTCTACAAACAAACAAACAATACTACTCGTGCCTACCTTTACTCTGGCGGCTGGAGCAGGGAACGTTAGCCGCAACAAGAACTCAAACGAAGAAGGTGGAATCAGCCGCTCTCCATCCCTAGCAGGTCGATTTACAAGTATGGTCCGAGCCTCTGGATTCGACAAAATGCTGATAAAAAAAAAACATAACAAGATGAGATCATGCTTGTTACACAATAACATAGACAGCAGAGGAGATGACAAGAATGAAGTTTGGACTCACATCTCAACAAATTGGAGGATGAGATCCATTGACTGACGACTGCAGCTCTCGTAATTACGGACAAGTGGTAACAAGACATGCGCCCATGAATACAAGCCACCACATAAATCACCTTTGGAGGCCTGAAACAGAATCCAAACTATAGGCGGAAGCTTGTCCTGGCCTTGATACCTAGGTCTCTCCCTCAGCATCGGCAAAAGAGGAGTCAAAGCATCAGGATTACAACGCAGTACCATGGCTAGTTCAACAACTACCGCCTCCTAATCGTAAAACAAGTAGAGGGTAATGGAGTTAGACAAACTGAATACACCATTCAATCACACATGCATATATGCTAAAGTTGCTTTTTTCACCTAAAATTACCTGAGATCCGACACAAGAGAGAATTCGACAAGTCGCCCACGTTACGAACTCGCGGTGTGTCTCAGTTGGAAGTCTGTTGATCCAATCGGCTGATGTTTCGTACACAGAGCTGAGCTAGGAATATGAGATAATGGAAACTGTTCATTAGTCAGAATCAGGTTCAATAATTTGATTTGGAAATCTCACAAAGAGCGTAAAATCTCAAAAGCTCACATGGATCAGCAGCTTGGACAAAGGAGATATCGTCAACCATTGTAATGATACTTGGGAAAATGCCTTCTCGAGGTAAAAGTAATATCTCCATAAGGCGCTATTCGGCGCATCCTGTTTACAAATAACGACAAAACTGAGAATTGATTTGTGGGTTTATGGATTAACAAACGGATCGAGACGAACTTCACTTGCCATGATTTCGGCGAGGAAAGCCGCAAGATGTGAGGGATCGATCTTTGCCGCAGCTTTGGAAAAAGACGCTAACGCCTCTTTAGCTTGCTCCGCCTTCGATTGTTCAACCTTCGATTGTTCAACCATCAGTTCACTGAAGACGTTATAGCTGCCGTAAGCTAGGCTTTCTCTCGGAACAATCTTGCCGGAAACGCCGCCATCGGCTGCTGGATCAGCCGGTTTTTGCTTCGGAAAGCGCTTCGGGTTGACCACTCTCTGCCATAAATTATCATCTCGTTTGGAGCCTTAAAATTCGATCGGATTCGGATATGAATTACGTTTAGTGAGTTCACTTTCCTAAACATCATGAAAACTATACCGTTATCAAGCAAGGAGAAGCTGAGATTCTCATGCACTAGAAGAATCTCTCAAACCAAAAAAAGAAAGAAGAGCCTCTCTCTTTGGTACAAGAGGAACAAGAGTCAAGACTATCCAAAAAGTTGGTAATTAAGACATTAATACAACAACAAACATGTTGCCAATGCAAAAATCAATTGATCATTGCAAAAAATATTTTGAGGAAAGCATCGTCATGTTCACATGGTTGAATATTCACTAAAAATCCCAAAACTAAAAGAAACACGTTTTAGTAAATTTCCACAAATTATTATTTTTATTTTTTTTGAAATTATAACAAAAGATAATACTGAGGAATTTGGTCACTCACCAAAAGTGCTTGAGGTCTTCATATATTCTTTACTCTCTGTCTTATTCAGTTGTGATCTTTTGATCTTGCGGTTAGATAACTTTTTCTAAATTAACAAAAATCAAATTGAGCACTTCGTTAGCCTCCTTTGCTAAAAGAAAAAAAAAAACATAAAATCAACAAATAATTTTATATTTAATTAAAGTACGAATGGCCCATTAGCTCAGTTGGTTAGAGCGTCGTGCTAATAACGCGAAGGTCGCAGGTTCGAAACCTGCATGGGCCACTAATTTACTTTTCCGGTTTTCCCTAGCCTTTTGGTTTTTGTTACATTGATACCCGTATGTTTTGATCATTTATGTCCCAATTTATTTTAATTAATCAGATTAGGAAAAAGACAAATAGTCAAACTCTGTTTATGTAGTCGTAGGGTTTTAAAGTTGAGAACCTCCTTGTTCTTCTTCTTCTTCTTCTTGCCTCGTGCAAACCTCTCAGCTTTTCTCTCTAAAACGGGCATTGGCATACAAGCGGATTGAGCTTTTTATTTGATCGAATTAGATAACTCTTCGAGACGGCGAATTCAATCATCGCCGGAATTTCAGAGGATTCAATATTATTGTCCCTGTTGTTTGTATCTCTGTTTTCCGTTGGGATCCCTAAAGGCGTAATCACGAGCTCGGAGAATGTCACCGTCGACGTCGGAGATTCAAGCTGTTGCTGATCTACATTACCAAAAGCCAATCAAATTCGAACTCAGTTTTGAGTTTTTGTTTTTATAAAGATGACAACATCTCTTACCATGGTTTGGTTTTGTCCAATTTGTTGATACTGGTTTGTGAGTGAAGCAATGTTGAGGAGGAGCTGAGTTGTTGTGTAAATGGAGAAGCTTAGATTCTCTAGCAAGCCTAGCTTCAGCTTCGAGACGAGCGCTCTCCCACTGAGCCATATGGCTAAGCGTGGCTGTGTTCTTGGATTGGCCAATGGAAGAGAAAAGAGTCTCGTTTTTGTGCTTGTGAGTCACCGGGTCTATCCCCATTTTAACCAGACGTTTCTTCAAGTGCGTGTTCCAATAGTTCTTGATCTCGTTGTCTGTCCGTTTTGGCAAGGGAGTTGCAATCGCTGACCACCTACCATATGAGAATCACGAAACACAACCACAAACAGAGATCATCAATCGAGTAGTCTCACACAAAAAGATAAAACATATTGTTGGTGAGTGTGACCTGTTTCCGAGGAGAGCGTGGAGTTGAATGATGGTTTGCTCTTCTTGTAGAGTGAATTTGCCTCTCTTGATGTCAGGTCTTAGGTAGTTAGTCCATCTCAGTCTGCAACTCTTTCCGCACCTCTGGAGACCTGTCAGGAGTTGTTGCAAGGTTTTGAATTGGTTGAGAGATTGATAAGAGAAAGGTGGTGGAAGAGGAAAGAGTGTGTAGAATTTCTTTACCGGCTTTGTCAGGCAAAGAACGCCAGCTTCCATGGCCATGTTCTTCAATGTATGCCAAGAGTTTCTGATCCTCTTCAGGTGTCCAAGGCCCTTTCTTTAACCCACCCTTATCACAGCACGGTGGTCTACCCATTATTTCCCAAGATAAGTCTTCTTCTTTTCTAAAGCTATATATATCCTCAAGTATGTCTATGAGATAGTAGTAATCATTAGTTGATCAGGATGATCGCAGAAGCTGCTCTCTTGGCTTACGTCTGATATATAGAGGGAGAGGCATTAACAGAGGATGTCTCTGTTTAGGTTCTGTAAGCGCCCCTTTTCTCGGTCTTTGACATTGATTGACATTCAATTACATGGGGCCCAGACATTTGTGGTTCCAAAACCTTGATTTCCTTTTAAAGATTCTACAGAGCTCGCCATCTTTACCCAACGGTTAAAAAATCCGTTAAAATTCACAACCTCAGAGTCAGAGTCAACATATCTAATCCATAGCACTCGCTTTGATAACTTAGGATAATGCCATAGAGAAGAATGCTTTCTTCATTGTCGCACTTAAAACGAAATCTGTGGTCCATTTATGATCTTGAAAAGCTTTCACGTTTAAACCATTCTTGCTATTTTTCTCACTTGTCTTACGTCAAGTTTCGTTATCGACTGTCTACATGTTCACATCCGCAATGCCTTCATCGTTTTTTTGGGATCAAAATCCATTTAGACTAGCTATGTAATATAGCCTAATTAGGTCAAAAGAGATGCTCAAGGTTTCTTATTACAGGTATCCTAATAAGGTCTGGTTTCTT
The DNA here is from genome assembly GCA_900406535.1 of Noccaea bulbosa. NCBI lineage: Eukaryota > Viridiplantae > Streptophyta > Magnoliopsida > Brassicales > Brassicaceae > Noccaea > Noccaea bulbosa. The sequence goes on along the minus strand of OVBJ01000526.1, from coordinate 44,172 downwards.
GAAAGCTACAATGTTCTTATTGTTTTCTTCATTCTCTCTCTTAGCTATTACTACTAGTTACCCTAATTAGTTACACTACTTTATTAAAAAAAATAACGTTTTTTTTTATTGATTTATTGTATCACATTTTTGTTAGCTTTCACTAGAAAATAGAAACTTCACAATAGTAAATGCTGTTAAATGGCGGTGAAGAAGAGGAAGCTGGCACTATAATGGGAAAATCAAATCAGACAGAGAGGATTGATGATATTTGGAGTAACTTTGAGCAAAAAGGTCTTTATGATCTATAAACCCCAGTTATAGAAGAAGAAAAAAGGAAAACTGTTGCAAGTAATTATTAATTGGTAAACTTCTCCTTTATGAAAACAACGATATTCTTGTCCCACTAATAGTCAACTATGACTGCGGCATGAGAATTTTACTGTGTCCTAGGTATGCAAGAACACTGTGAATTTGGAAGAGATTTTAACCTTGTAAATGAAGAGATGAAGCACTTTTGTGGTGGGGAGCAAGAAGAAAGGAGATGAAAAACCTTTCCTTGTGTGATTATTTGCACCATTTAATGAAAGTACCACTAGCTGATACACACTGCCCTTGGTCTCAACTGAGCAGAAGATCTATATTTTTTTCACAAAGATAAACAAAAATTGACAATGAATGATGAAAAGCATCCAGAAACTTAACCACCAAATAGCTACTAGATGGGATGAGGTAAAAAAAAAAAAGTATTTTGTTTTTACCATTTAACCACAAAAGTTTTAAAAAATTGATCTCATATGATGATCTTAAGTTTCTGAACAGCTACTTTTTCTCATCAGTCTTGCTGGAAACTGATGAACTTAGATTGACTCAGAATCTATAACTTATTTNTTTTTTTTACCAAAAAAAAAAAAAAAAAAAAAATTACCAACTGTTTACCATGCAATTTTTTTTAACCAAAAGCTTGGATAGTTTACAAGCCATCTCTACTTTGAACCAATACCTAATAACTCATGTGTTTGCTTTATTGGTTTTAGTCTCACAACAAGAGATGCTCTTGCCCATCCTATCTTTTGGAAAATTGGGAATAAAACAAGTTTTATAAACCAAGCATCTCTTTAATTCTTGAAAAAAGATAAAGAGGATCCTACTTTCCTGAATATAATGTCCAAAAGTCTACAAATTGTTTCCTAATAATGAGAAATGGTTTGACCCCTCCAGAAAGTTATACAAGATAATGTAAAGAAACACCACCCATACATGGTCAAGAAGGAGAGCAAGACATTCCTTGATTTGATAAGAGTTATCAGAAACTTCTTTATCCAACCCTTGAACCAGCTGCACACATATAATTCTAAATTCTAAAGTACTCTCTTCTACCCAATAACCCTAAAAGAGTCTCCCTTATCATTTTCTCTTGTCTAGTCAACTCTGGAACATAAGAGCAGAAGTCTGGTGGATTGCTTTCTCTCTCTACATAGTCTCATTAATACTTTCTTCAATTATTTTGGTTAATGCTTTTATATAGGCGTGGGCACAGGCAAATACGAGGATTATTTGGTGTACATGTGACTTGTTCAAAATTCACAAAAATCAATGATTTGTACTTGCCTTGTACTTAAAGTATTTGCCAAAATTTGAAGACTTGCAAGTTGCCTAGCCTTGTGACTTGTAAAATAAATTTTGATTAACAGGAATTGAGATAAGAAACTTGTTAAAAACTTTGAAAAATAGGTGAACTAAAAGGGGCATAGAGGGAGAAAGAGAGAGGGAGAAACAATTGTGAAAAAGTAAGCAAAATTTTGAGATGATATGTTTAGAAAACATCAAAACAACTAAGAAGTCTATATAACTAATGGGCAAGTATGGAAATTTAAAACAAGACTTGATACTTGCCTTCTACTTTGAAGTATACAAAATTTTGGCCTTGTGCCTATACTTGAACAAGCCACAGTAAATCACAAGTTTACACCTACTTTTATAAGTGTTTAGTGCTTTTATGAGGTAATTTTGGTTAGTCCTTTTATGTTTTGGTTTTGTCTATAGAGTGTTTTCTCTCTCTTGTAGGACTAATTTCTAACTTTAGAGAAAGCCTTTAACTAGAAGAGGTTAGTCAAGAAGTAGCATGTTTTGCTTAGTGCTTTATTAGCCTTTTTACTTAATTTAGTGAGTACATTTTTTGTTTATTATTAAATAGTAGTGCTTTCATTTGACATTTTTTGTTTATTATTAAGTATTAGTGCTTTTATGACATTTTTTGTTAGTGCTTTGTATTTGTTTTGTTAAAAAGAGGCTTTTTTTTAAGGTGGAACTGCTTTCTTGGTTAGTGCTTTGTTTTGATTAGTGTTTGCTTTCCTTGTTTTAATTAATGCTTTGTTTGCTTTGTAGCACAGTGCACAACAAGATCAGCACCAAGAGCAAGGGCTTTCTGATTCAGAGGTGTTGCAAAGGTGCCATCGATGCAAACAAGTGTTCCTCTTTTGTGGCATATTTCTGAAACTAGCTCAATGTGGACACATCTAAGGAATGGGTTTGTTGGGGACTCGGTGAAGAACAGAGAAACCTGTAGACCAGTTGAATGAAGTTGTCACACTCAACATACTCTCTCTTTCGAACTCTAAGAAATAATTATTATATGTAAGAAGAGGGGGCCAAAGCTTTTAAAGTCGATTGATAAGTGATAAGTTGATAACCATTTGCCATTTGCTTTACTCACAAAGCCTAATTTGTTTCTTTCAATTAATTTTCTCCCTCTCTATATCGTCTTGGCAGAAGAAGATTGGATTACTAAGCCCTTAATGGGCTTATGAACTTAGTGGAGTATACTATTGGGTTAATGGGCTTATAAACGTCAATATACACAAAGTGGAATACAATATTTTCGGGGTAGATATGGACAAGATATAAATATTGAGGGAGCGATTTGCAAATTTTCGTGATATTATAGCTGTATTATAGTTCCGATCACAATTCTGCTTCAGAGAGAATCGCGAGGGTCCTCTTTTTTTGCGTCGGCCTTCACTTCGGTGTGACCGTTTACAAATCCGACCCAACGTGTTAAACGCCTCACCGGAGATGTCGAGCTCCGGGCAAACACAGTTCCGCTATACGCAGACGCCGTCGAAGGTGGTGCACCTGCGGAATCTTCCATGGGAATGCGTGGAAGAAGAGCTCATCGACCTATGCAAACGATTCGGCAAGATCGTCAATACCAAGAGCAATGTCGGCGCCAATCGCAACCAAGCCTTTGTCGAATTCGTGAGCTTTTTTTTTTTCCTCCGATTTCTTTCCCCAATTTTTTAGCTCCTGGGATTTGGTTTAGGAATTGATTAAGGAGAAATTGGAACTCTAGTATCTCACCACGAATCATCACTATCTCGAATAGTTTTCTGAAGCCATAAGTAGTGAAACCTATGGTTGACTCTTGTAGCTGAATATCGTTTTCACGATATCTGTTGAGTGTTGACATAACATTAAGTTTCGTATTATGCGTCATCTTCAGAGCCTGCACAGACTCGAGGCAAAACTGTTTACATTCAGTACTCAAATCGGCATGAAATAGTAAACAATCAGAGTCCCTGAAAATGTCCTGCTCGTTACCTTCGAGGGAGTGGAATCTCACGTAGTGAGCATCGACGTAATCCATCTGGTAAGTGCATTAAGCTCATTTCATGATTCTCGCTTGCTTAGCACTGTGATTTTTCTCCCTCTTTCGTTTGTCAATGCGAATTTCTCAGTTGGGTAATATTTGATAAAAACTTGAGATTGATGCTTTTACATGGGTGAGGCAGAGTGTTTTTGCTTTGAGCAGATGCTTTTATATAAAAAAGATTTCAACTTGTTATATAAACCAATTTTTTTTTTACTTAAGGACTTCGGACTACAGTGTATCAACATTAATGAAATGCTCGAATCACAGATGTTGATGCCTCCTTATTAAAATCTTTCTGGAGAGAGTTTGGAAATATTATCGGGTTCGTCATGCCCATAAGTGGACAGGTGGCAACTCTGTACTTATCTGGGCTTTCTCTTTTTTAGTCCCAATCCCACAAAATTGCCACATTTGAGAAGGCTGCTGGTTTCCAGGTTAGATGTCGTACGTCTTGCCTTGTGTGGAGAAAATGAAATGACGTTAAAACTTATTATCTTCTTTCATAACCTGCCAGGCACTAGTTCAATTTAGTGACGTGGAGACTGCATCAGTGGCAAGAACTTCGCTGGATGGTCGAAGTATACCCAGGCATGCTCAATTTCTCTATGCATGCCTTCGAGCTACTGTGTTCTATTGCTCTATTGATCATTTCTTTTCTTTTTTTGAAACGTTAAAAAATTTTCAGATATCTGCTTCCAGATCATGTTGTCTCTTGCAACTTGCGAATGTCTTATTCAGCTCATACTGATCTAAATATCAAGTTTCAGTCCCACCGGAGCAGGTAGACTTTTTGATCCCTTGCAAATGTGTATCTACGTGTACTTATGTTAGAATAGTTGATTCATGAGTTTGACTCTTGTACCTATGACTCTTGTACTTACTCAGGGACTACACAAATCCATACCTTCCAGTGAATCATACCGCAATGGATGGTTCTATCCAGGTAATTTTTTCCGCACCTCCTTTTAACTTCTTCCCATTGACGAGGTTATGTCAAATTACAAATCTTCATTGACATCACTGCCTTCAGCCTGCTTTAGGTGCTGACGGAAAGAAGGTAGAAAACACAGGGCAACGTCCTTCTCGCTTTGATTGAGAACATGCAGTATGCTGTCACCGTGGATGTTCTTCATACGGTGAGAAACAACAGAATCCACATTTCTGCTTCTTAGCTTTTGCTTAATCTCTCAAAACTAATAGCTTCCCTCCTTTGCTTCTCATAGGTGTTTGCTTCTCATAGGTGTTTTCTGCGTATGGAACTGTCCAGAAGATTGCTATATTTGAGAAGAATGGTTCAACACAAGCCTTAATTCAATACTCTGGTACTTCCCCTTGATCATCTCCACTAATTGTGATCTGATTTATCCCCAAACATCTATCAGTTATTATAAAAGAAAGTTTAAAGTTTACTCTTGTGTAGATATAGCAACGGGGGCAATAGCGAAAGAAGCACTGGAAGGACACTGCATATATGACGGTGGCTACTGTAAGCTTCGACTATCATACTCTCGTCATACTGATCTCAATGTTAAGGTACATAAATATTTGCTGCTTTATTGAGTTGTGTACCTAAAACAAAAGTGGGTGGGAAAGAGAATAACGGATGCCTTCAACAATCGTATGCTTTTTTTTCTCTTCGAAATATGAATTCCAACTTTCTAGTTCTTTTTAATTAAACTAATCTTCAGCCGGCGCTGTGTGTTTGAATGAAGGCATTTAGCGACAAAAGCAGAGACTACACAATCCCTGATCTAAGCCTACTTGTGGGCCAAAAAGCTCCCGGAGTCTCAGCCTCTGCGCCGCCGCCAACAGGTGGTGGTGGTGGTTGGCAGAATCCGCAGGTGCAAACTCAATACTCAGGTTATGGTGGAAGCCCATATATGTACCCTTCATCTGACCCCACTGGAGCTTCACCTTCAGGCCATCCTCCTCCTTACTATGGTTGATTCTGTCTTTTCGTGTTTTTTCTTTTCAACTGTGGGAGTTTCCATGTTTAGGTTTCACCAGTTACTTATGTTTCAGGTAAAAGTGTGATTGTTCTTCCTTTTTTTTTGGATTAATAGACTTTTAAGTGGAATAACCAAATAAGAAATGGAAACGAGCCGATGTTGCGCGTGCTATGTTCAAAACTAATGCGACCGTCATAAATTAGCTCTCATAATGATCATGCCCATTAAGGTGTACTGGCCACTACAAGAAGAAACTCATCTTCTACAAAGCAACACTAAAGAGAATGGATGGGATTTTAAGAGGACTATTTTTAACCACTTTTTGGCAAAAAAATAAACCCTGCTTGTACTACAACAAACGAGAATTCGTACCGCTGTCAAAGATTTGAGGACAAACGAAAACTTAAATCCGATTTGTGGACAAATTGCTTACAATTCTAAAAGGCTCTCACCAAAACATCAGTTTGCTGCATTTCCCGTTTTTTTCATCTCCGAGCCCTTGATCTTCATCTGCACCGATTTGATAACAGAATTCATCTCGTGTCTCTCTTTCTTACCATCTGGTTTCAACTCTGGTTCGCCTCTGTCTCATCCGTAGCTGTCAGTTCCTTGTGCCTTTGCGGATCTTTCTTTTGCTTCTGAGCTACTTGCCTAACGTAAGTCGCACTCCTGCCAAAACAAAAATGTAATAAGGCGAAGATGCAATGAGCCCCCGTGGTGCCATACACTTTGTTTATTGGGTTTTTTGAAATGTATATATAAAATTCTTTAAGGCTTGTAATTAATCACATGTGTTAACAAGAAATCCTAGAAGAAGATATTTTGCCTCAATCAAATTCTTTCTGATTCACAATGAATGGACCTTCTCCAACGAAAAGACTGAGTATACTTAAATTATAAATTTAATATAATATCCTCTCCCTTTCTGAAAATGACACCTTGGCCCTGATAAAAAAAAGGAAGCTAATACGAATAGTCGAATATCATGACAGATAGTAACGATTCCGATGATAGTTTTTTTTATTTGAATATTTTTAAAACATAGTGGAGGAAACTATTAAACTATGAATGGTGCTCACACCTTTATAGATTGATCGTCTTTTCACAGAACTACACACATGGCGACACTAGTCCACTACCAATGCTTATGTCCTAAAATCATTGTTACTCGCTCTCAGGTGTTCAGCTACTTTTCTTTTCTTCCTTTATTTTCTTGAAGACCNTTTTTTTTTTTTTTTTTTTTTTTGTAACAATCTTGAAGACCATTTTTCTTAATGCAAAATGTATTTACACGTCAGTCTAATGCGGAAATGAAACAAAATTGATCATTCTTGGACGCACCACCTCAACAACAATATTGTGTTTATTTTACCTTATACGTTAATGCACTTGTGCAAAGTTCTGATATTTTGGTTATTCCTTATTTTTTCTCTGATTTTTTTTTTTTTTCTTTTTTTTTTGAATAAAGGCTTATTTTCTCTCTGATTTTCCATGAAAGATTTGTGCCATCATCTTTTCCGGTAAAGCAAACAAAAGAGGGATAAAGAAAAAAGTCCCCTATATTTAGAAGACAATATCCAATGAAAAAGATGCCACCATTTTCAAGGCCTCTCTAAAGTCTAAACTTAGTTGTGAAGAAAAAATATAACAAAAGGAAATTTAATTTTTTTTATTTGTGTTGCCAAATCTAACGTAATCTATATTAATTCATATATTCTTTTGAATTCTATTTTTTTCTTAAATATTTTTTCTCCATTATTATAAATGGATTTTTAAAATTCCACACACCAGTAGTAAAAATAGTTAATACTGACTTCTTTTTGTTTGTCAACAGTTAATACTTGCTTATACAGTATAACTTATATACTTAAGGTTTTATATTAAACAAAAAATCATTTTAATGACAAATAAAATAATAATTCCCCTATACCAATAGTAATTCAATACTATTAATTAATAAAATTAGAAAATTATTTTGAAAAAAACGAAAATCACTATACTGAATTACGGATTACGATTTTGCTCATTAATTATAGCATATCCTTATTCATTTTTGTTGTTTTTTCTAAGACATTATCTTCTCGGGAGACGTGAAAATCCACAATCCTCCCCCATTCCTTCTCGGGAGAGTGGCAAATTCCTTAGTTTTTTTTATAGTGAGAATAGTTCAATATGTAAGAAATCATCAAAGATAAGAAGAAGGTACGTAGGCACTTGTGTAACACAATATGTTAATAACTAATGTATTTATATAAAACTATCTCCTATTTTTAGAATTATTGCGACCATAAGCAGTTCCATGCACCTAGTCTGTTTTTTCCCCATAAGGTGACATGAAAACGATGATACGAAATATTAGTTGAAAATGACCAAACAGCGAAACCGCTCACATGGTCAAAAATTCACATTGGCTTTTTGACAGGTTAATCGGTTATTCGTTCGAGATAACCCAAAAACCACCTAAAAAAGCAAATATGAAATCTTTGAACATGCAATTCTAGATTTGGTTGAGTTTTAAAGGATGTGTGTAACAGGAAGGTTGACTTTTTTCTTCCTTCTTTTTCTTGTGGTAATTTGAGTAAAAAGATAAGATTTCGAGCTTGGAATGTTGTTGTCTCATAAAGAAGATGTAAATTAAACTTTGATGAAAAGAGAAGACAGAAAATAAAGAAGAAGCTAAAGAACCTATCGCTAACATACAAAACAAGTGGTGGAACAAAATCGAACCTTTTCTTCTGCTTCTTCCAAAGCTAAAGAGAGGGAAAAAAAGCTATGTGATTCAAGAAACAAACCCCTAAGCTTCTTCCGAAAATGCTGCTAGATTCTCCCAGATTATCTTTTCTTTCTCTCCTTCTCGTTTAAGTAGAAAGCAGTCGGGTTTAGAAAGTAACCAGCAGCAAGAAGAGGACTGTGAAGGTGCGTGTTCCACACATCATCTATCACTTCCCATAACGGCTCGTAACATAGTTTCTTGTCATTGAACTCCTTCGCTATACTCTCCTTTATCCCTTCCATAGTGTCATATCAACTTGCTGATTGTTGGCAGTTGAAAGAAAGAGCAGACCGCGAATGAGAGGAGACGCGCATTTCACAACTCTCTCCACAGTTTCCCACAAGGATGAATCATTCATCAGTTTTGATATCTCTATGCCTTCTTCTTTGTTCCAATCAGATGAAGCAAACATGTCTGCCAAAACGTTCTTTGCCTTGAAAATGCTCTCTAGAGTTAGATATGGTATAAAAAAACTCAAACTCGGAGGAAGAGGAAGAGATAGTGGTGTCTACTCCATCCCTGTGATCTCTAACAAGCTTCAGAACCAAAGGATTGTTGTTGATGAACTATGTAATCTTGTTGACCTTGTCAACTAGGTAACCAAGGGAATAGATTTTCCCAATCTTCACCAGCATAAGCTCGAAGCAGTGGAATACACTCACGGACCAGAAAACCTTTTAGTTGTTACCTGCAGCAAAAGACTTCCCTAGTTCGCCAACCAAACCACAAGTTGAAGATGCAACAATCTGAATCACGTTCTGCCTTCCAACTTCATCAACAAGCTCGCGACATTAAGGCAGATGCATTGCTTTTTATATGAGAAACATCAAAGGACTTCAGATACACCGGACCTACAGGACAATCTGCCACGAAAGCAACAAGATCACAGCCTTTCTCGTCAATCCAAGCATCCAACAAGAGGCTGCAACCTGTGACCGCCCACAAGTCTTTGATCTTCTTCACATGAACTTCCACTTCCTTTAATGTTTCTTGAAGCATCCATCCTTTTTAAGTCATGAGAATCAGGGAGCTTAAGCCCCATCTGACCACGGCTTGCGTTCATCATCTTCCTGAAACTTGGAGAATCCACAGCTGAAAGTTCGACGTAGTTCTCAACAAATCCTGGTTATTAGCATCCATACCACATGTATTCTCCTTCTCAGGAGGAGAAACGCTTTTGTTGGACGAATCTTCTCTTCTTCCACGTTTCTGACCAGATCTTTCGTTTGTCACCATCTCCAGAAACGTCTCTCTAATAGTATATGTAACTCGGTCACAGGGAGGTATTTCTCCACGTCTACCAGCCAAAGTGAAATCTCAGACGACTGAAGCTTTTAATTTCATTCCCACATCAATTGCACTGAACCCGAGCTTTCTTCTTGTCCACACAAAATCCATGCTCAGGAGTCACGAATGTCCATAAGCAGGTACCAACCATGCACAATCAGAATGAAAACCGCGTTCCCAGGAGCAGGCCCTTTAGAGGTCATATCCGCAAGCAAAGCTTTAGCGTCTTTAACGTTTTTTCATCCTGCATAAACTATGAACAACATCAGAAAAGGTTTGATCCCATGTCGCCTAGCTTCTCCGGATAAATCCCCCAACATATCCTGAGCAAATGCGACAGTCCCATGGTTCTTGCAGAGCCCACTTATCAGAGTAGAGACAGTTTTAGCAGGCCGGAGTTTCGATTGAGAAGTTGCCAATTCGTAGACCCAACAAGCCTCTTCAGCCTTCCCTTCTTTACAAAACCAAGTTATGCTGTTAGGAATCTCGTCTCTCTCTCTGGTGACACACAACTCTTAAGCATCTTCTCGCATACAGAGCATGCCCATTCCACAAACGACCGCTTACAAAGCGCCTCCAACGTCGTCACACAATACGTCTTTGCGTTTGGAGAGAAGCCAAACTCTTGGGTTTTACTAAACACATCAAAAGCAGCTTTGGATTTACCAATCTTCCCAAACAAGGCTATCAATTCATTCACTATCTCCAAATTCAAAACAGTACTATTCTCATCCTCACCAATCTCTTCAACCAAATCCCACAAACCATAAGCATCCAATCTATATTGCTGCAACTAGAGATTCTACAAGTTGTGTGGTAACACTAATCTCTTCTTTCTTAGTGGCCCACTTCAGAAACCTAATCAAATTCTTAGTTTCTTACCTGAAATTCCTGGGGAATCAAACACTCTGACATGGACATCGAGACATCTAGCGCCTTGAGACCAAACTCCAAGGACTCCCCATCACTCCATAACAAAGATAGCACAGATTTCAAATTCTCCTCGTCAGATTTGGTTACCTCGTCAGCCAGAGGATCCCCGACTTCTACAACGGCTCAGAAGCTGTTACAGTTGGCTTCATCTCCATCTTCACCAACACCAACAATGGCTTCCGCGCGAAATTACCATTTACACCAAAATCGCCACTTTCGGAAAAAACCAAATCGGCAATTGACGAGATTCGGATCTCATCGGTAGGTAAGGACACTGGGTTCTCTTCCATAGGGCGCGTGGAGAAGAACCTCAGGTTTGTGGAAACGGATGGAGTCTGTGTCTTCTTCTTCGAAATTCGAGTAACAGCGAGATTACGAGGCGCGTTTTGTGATCTCTCTCTCTCTCTCTCTCTCTCTCTCTCTCTCTCTCTCTCTCAATTTTGATTACATAACCAAATAAAAAGCACATCAGCATGATCAACCAAGATTGCTCTAGGGTTTTCCTCATTAGAGTTGGATCACAACTTTGACAAAATTTAAGTCATAAGGTCTAATTATATAATTATCAAAAAGATTCTAAAGAAGTTCTGACCAACTTAACAATACTAAAATATTCACGGCCGCAGAAGAAGCCCTGTCCTCTCTGCCGTAGCCACCAGAAGCCAAGCCTGCAACCTCGATTTCTTCTTGCCTATTATGGTTGGAAATATGCCAATTCCCCCTGGAAATGCATCCAATCGGCAAGGCGATACATCTCAGCGAACAACCAAGGGAACGTGTTGGTAAAGTAACCGAGGGCTCGCACTGCTCCTTGGATAATTGGCTGACAGAGATTAATGAAAAACAAAAAAAAAAAAGAAGAAGAATTCAAAGAGTTATTCAAAGAGAATAACCTGAAAGAGTAAAGGATTAGGAGTTAAATTACCGGGAGACTTTTGTCATCGTAATGAACGATGATGTTTCGAATGCTATTTATTATTTGAAGAAGATCGAAGTGGCCGACACGGCCTAGGTACTGTCGAACGCTTGGATGTAGGAATGTTGTCCATTGAGCTTTACCCATGATTGTTATCTGACTTCTTCCCACCTCGGTCACGAACCTCAAATAATGTTTGAGTTTTTGGAACTCAGTGTTGGCCACCTCAAAGAAACGCAGTTTCTTGGTATCGTCCCAAAAAAAAGGATGCCTAAGTGCCCTAGTTGGCGTAAGACTGCAAGAAAACTGTGGTATTAGTGGTGATAACATATATATGTCTATGTCTCTATCTTAAACAAAAGTATATAGCTTACCGTTCTTGGTAATTTTGCTTGGTCAAACCATACACCAAGGATAATGCATCTGGGTATCGTTGTTCAAGTCTCTGAAGAGCTAATCCGCTGTATGTGAACTGCTCTATGTTTTCAAACAGTAGTTCACCTCCTGTTAACACAAAACTGACGGCACAGCCAAGATTGAAAGAGTCGTTCTTGAACACATTGCAAGGATTGGGGCCATACTGTTCTGGAGCCAACAAGGTTGGTGTACCAATACCAGTATGGTTTCCACTGACCCCTAAAGCTAGATCATCCACCTTAACCATCAACTCCACACCATTAGAGACCAGAATAAAGCTATGAGCACTCAGATTTCTATGTCTAATGCTCTTCTTGTGCAGATGCTGAACCCCTTCAATCATTTGTTTGATGATCTGCTTCATGAGTGTAGAGGTGACATTACCAAAGTGTGTCTGTAGAAACAAGGAACCAGAACCAGCGGGTATGGAACCATCCGCTATTCCAACAGAGTAGGCAACTGCTTGGGGTAGAGAGCATTCAAATCTCTGGAAACACACATACACGTAATCACCCACTTCACTGAAACCATGGCATCTCAAGGCATGAGAGGATAAACCATCGTCACACACATCATGCAGTAAAGACTCCGCACTAGCACTTTCAACACTATCCTCACATCTTCGGTTTCTTCTTATGGAAACAAAAGCTGACCCTAAAGTGCCCTTGTACACACCTGGCACTATCTCTTCTTCTTCACAAATGGAAAGAAAATTAGACTGGTCTTGAGCAACATCCAGTCTATTACTAGCCATCTTAGTCGTCACCTGATTACTAGCCATCTCAGTCACCTGCAAGACAAAGATGAGCGTTCAGAACACAAGTGATATAGAACAAAAAGCCATCAGAAAAATCAACTAATCCAAACTTTTAAGTGAAGAGAACACTAAGAAAGCAGTTACTACTTAATTTGAATTCAGAACACAAGTGATATAGAATTCACTCTCTAAGTCCATACTTAATTTGAAACCACCTTGCAACTAGTCCTGTTCTTTCCTAATCATTAGGACGACAACTAAAACTTAGTCAACTTGAAATATATAACTAGAAAACACTTTATTCTTCATTTCCTCTCCTAAACTGGAACATGGTCTTTCAGTTTAAACCTCCTTTGAACAGACACCCATACTTCCTCTGAGTTTCTCAAACACGTCAAGTGTCACTGCCTTCGTCATGATATCTGATAACTTCGAAACAGGATTCTCCATATATCCACTCACCAAATTCACAGAGAATATCAAAGCCGGTCTAGTGGCAGCTAAGTACCTCAAACTTCCGACTATTTGCTTGAACAAAGTTGAATCCACAGCTGGTCCCGATCCTTCTTTCCACAGCTTTTGACCAGGAACCATCGGATTTCTGACCGAGTTGCAGTTTTCCATGCCAAATTTCTTTAGTGTGTCTTATGCATACTTTTTCTGGTTCATGTATATCCCTTCTTGGTCTTGGATAACTTCAAACACCGAGAAAGTACTTCATCTTCCCAAGATCTGTCATGGAAAACTCATTCTTCATTGAGTTTTTGAACTCTTCAAGCAAGCGTTCTGAATTCCCAGTGTAGATGAGGTCATCTACGTAAAGCTTACAACCAAGACGCACTCTCTCTCTGTTTTTAGGAACAGAGTGTGTTCACAGTAACATTTCTTGAACCCTTCCTTGCTAAAGTAGCTCTCAATTCGGCTATACCAGGCCCTTGGTGCTTGTTTAAGGCCATACAATGCCTTCCTCAACTTGTACACTTCCCCAACAGAAGCTTGATCACCTTCCTCAAATCCTTTCCGTTGCTCAACATACACGTCTTCATTCAGTTCTCCATGCAGAAATGAACTTTCCACATCTAACTGGTAGATGTTCCATCCCTTTACTGCAGCTAGAGCCAAGATAGATCTGATTGTGTCCCACCTTGCCACAGGTGCGAACACTTCATGAAAGTCTACACCATGAGTTTGATGATAGCCCTTTGCAACTAATCTTGCCTTGAATTTATCCACTTCTCCCTTTTCATTGAACTTTGTTTTAAAAATCACTCCAATTACCTTAGCTCCTGCTGGTAATTCCATTAGCTCCCACGTATTGTTTTCCTCAATTGACTTGATCTCAGCCTCCATTGCCTTTTTCCACTTGTCATGTTGCATTGCTTCTTCATACTTTTCAGGATCTTCTTCTGCAATGAACAGGCGATAGCATCAGCTCCGTCTTCTTCAATTACAGATCTCATTCCTTCACATACAGTCTTTCATCCATATTGGAGCTTGCTTGGTTCTTCCACCTCCTTCTCTTGATGGTTGTCTGTTTGTGCTCGTCTCTGCTACTTCTTCTTGTGCATTATCTGCTGCACCATCACCATCACCTCTATCATTTGCATCAGTTTCAGCAGCAGTCTCTACATCTTGTATAACAACCTCTTCTTCTTCTTCTACGATTTCTGTATTTTGTTCTCCAGCATGATCTTCTTCCTCTGAGTCACTCAGCATACCATCCCATGATAAGTTGCTGTTTACCATGCTTTCTTCCCAATTCCATCTTTCATCAAACTTCACATCTTTGCTGATTATGATCCGTTTTAAGGCAGGATCATAGAGTGGGTACGCCTTTGACTCACTGCTTACACCAAACATTATACATGTTATGCTCTTCTCATCCAGCTTGATTCCCCTTTCATATGGCACCAGAACATAAGCAACACATCCAAAAACTCTGAGATGCTCTACAGTTGGTTTCTGTTTGCACCATTTCTCCGCAGGCCTTACATCTCCAAGTATTGCAGTTGGACTTCTGTTCAGTATATGGACAGCATATTGAACAGCTTCGGCCAGAAACGTTGACGTTCCCATTAGCATACACCTTGTCATATTCATATGACACTCCTGTTCTTCCTTTCTGCTACCCCATTCTGTTGAGGAGTGTATGCTGCCGTGAGTTGTGGCCTGATTCCATACTCCTTGCAATATTCTTCAAACATCTTTGAGTTGTATTCTCCTCCCCTGTATGTTCTTAAACAGACCAACTGCTCACCAAGTTCCTTTTCAGCCGCAACTTTAAAACTCACTTTAAACTCCTCGAAAGTTTTGAATGCTTCTGATTTTTCTGTCAAGAAATATGCCCAGCATTTTGGACTAAAATCATCTATAAGACCCCACTCTCGACAGGTGAGATTGGGCCACATATATCACTGTGTACTAGCTCCAGTCCACGATTTGCTTTCCACATACTCTGCTTTGGAATGTTCTTTTTGTTTTGCTTTCCTTTAATGCATATCTCACATAGCCCCACCACCATTTCTTTCTCAGCTAAGGTCTGTAAGCCTCTGTAATTCAAGTGTCCAGACCTCTTGTGCCAGACCTCTTGTGCCATTACGGTTGATAGCTTGCAGACAGTTTGTTCCCATCTCCTCCTTCTGCTCTTTCACCTTAGCAAGAATCACAAAAAATTCTGTTTGCAGGCATGTTTGAATGCATGATCACTCTCCTCTGCTCTTTATGCCAAATCTGCATGCATCATCTTCAATGATGATTCTTAACCCTTTCTGTTGCAGCTGTCCCACGCTGAACGGATTGTTCTTCAGTCCTGGCACATAGTAGACTGATGATATCACCTGAACTGATCCACTGATCTTCAATCAGAGATTCCCCTTTCCCTCAACCAACATTATTCTGTTATCTCGGAGTTTCACATTTCGACTAAACTTGCTGTCAAGTTCAGTAAACCACTCCTTGGTACCACACATGTGGTGGTTGCTGCATCGAGAATCTAAGAACCACCCGTGCTCCTCTTCTGATTTGATCATATCCACATGTGCCATGAGCAACAGATCTTCTTCCAGTTCAGCATAGTTTGCTGATTTCTCCACTCATTCTTAAAGTGTCCCGTTTTTCGACATTTGTAACACTCAATTCTGCTCTTATCAAAGCTCATCCTTCCTCTGCCTTGATAACCTCCTCTTCCTTGGCCGTGAAACCCTCCTCGGCCTCTTCCGCCTTCTTGACTGCTTTGACCTTCAACCTTCAAAGCATGTTCCTCTCTCACATACTTGCCCATGCTCTGCTCATGCACCAACAGAGAGCTTTGCAGCTCATCAACCGTCAGACTTTTGATGTCCTTCGATTCTTCAATAGCACATACTACATATGTAAACCTCTTAATCAACGTTCTCAATATCTTTTCAACTACCTTGGCAGCAGGCATGTCTTCCCCCAGATTTCTCATGTCATTGGCCACCACCATCACTCTTGAAAAGCATTCCGTGATTGAATCTCCTTCCTTCATCTCCAGTATCTCAAAGTTTCTTCTCAGACGTTGCAGTTGAGCACTCTTGAACCTTCTGGTTCCCTTGAAACTTTTGTCTTCATCGAGTCCCAAATATCCTTAGAACTGTCCTTCTTTGATTGTCTTCAAGATGGTCTTGTCTATGGATGCAAAGAGGTAGTTCTTCACGTTTAGATCCTTCAAGGTCATTTCCGCAAGCTGAGTCAAGATCACATTTCTTTCCAGTGACCCCAGATTCAACGAGATCCCACCATTCCTTGGATCAGCAATTCTCGATGAGCATTGCCCAATGCTCATAGTCACCATCGGTATGCTTAACTCTTTATCACTCATTTTTTTTTTATTTCTCTCACAGCCACCAGATTTCTCATACCACTTGTTACCATTTCAAACTTACAACAAAAACCACCTAGCAACTAGTCAATAAACTTAAATAAACTAAAAAAACAAACGAGAATTTAAGGAGGAGATGAGAACCTGTTGACGGAGTTTTCTTCTTCCGCCTCCAAACTCAAACTCAGATTTGTTGCTAAGGGAGGAGGAGGAGGAGAGCGAGCGAGCGAGCGAGAAACGGAAAGTAAATCGATTTAGGGCTGGCTAGCTCCCGGATTCTACCCCTGCCTTTGAAATGACAATTCTACCAATACGGACTACTCGAATTTACGGAACTGACACTGAAGTGAAGTGTTTGTCTGGCAAAAAGAAGAAGGTGAAATTGAAGTTAAAATTGAAAAGCTCCTAAAATTACCGCGGCAATGGAGAGCTTCTTTTTCTTTCTTTTTTTTGGTAAATAATATATTTTATTTTAGTAAAATATTAAAGTGTTCATTAATTTTAGTTTTAATGTTTGGCATTTATCATTATTTTTTATAATTTGTAATTAAATGTAGGACCATTATCTCCATAAAAAAAAATTAGGCTTGATGTGGATAGGTTAAGAGGAGAGAGCACTCCCTAATTATATATAAGATTAGTGTTTGACTGCTTACTCGGCATTGTCCAATTGGAAAAATCATTTTAGGTTTTCTTAATGATACATAAAAGAAAAGATTGGTTCTGGTTACCTGGTTACGGGTAGATGACATATCCAAGACAGAAGTAGACCAACAAGAAGGGAAGTATCAACGGCGAAAGGAAGAAGTAAGTTGTGCCGAGAAGTCCAAAGAAGAGAATCCTTGGGATTTCTTCGCAGAAAGGAGTCGAAGGGACCTGAACTCTTTGTGATCCTCCTTGCAGAAAAGTTTCGTCATAAAGCTCCAGAGAAGAGAAGAGGAACCAAACGGAAGATCTCTGATGACAAACCAGTCCATCCAGAGGTCACAACATAGGATATAAAAAACGATGCCTGCACCAATGATGATGATTCATTCATGGTCTGAAAAAAAGAAACTGGGTTAACCTCAAAACTGAATGATTTTGTGTTTATTACCTGTGCTGGCACAGCTGCAGCAAGCACACGGGGAATGTTCTTAGGTTCAAGGAAGACAATAACACGATAAAGAGCAGATCCGGACAGTACATTTGCAAAGAAACTGTTCCACACGGTAAAGACTAGAAGCTTGATACATGCAGATTTCTCGATCTGGCTACGAGAAACAAATCCTTGCATTGAGGAAAGTAGAATCATAATCGGTGGTACTATAAAAAGGAAAAGCTGGAAGATCAGACTCGGAAGATATCCCGTAATCACTTGAGTCACGATTTTCCTGCAAACATATATACAAAAAAAAATAAAAATAAAGAAAGATTATGCTTTTTAGTTATAGTTGGTTCAAATGAAACAGAGAGGGTTTTGACTCACATGTTGAGTATGCTTTTAAGAAAAGGGAACCATGTTTCTAACTGGCGAAGATTAGCGAGACCTTGAACCAATACGACAGGGACGATGTATAGGATTAACAGAGCTAGGAAAGCCACGAAGACCACCCCATTGGAGATCCATCTTCTCACAAACGATGCGGTGAAAAACGGCCAGTGAACATCTTGAGGCTCTGGAGGAGCTGTCTCAGTAAGCCACTGTGTTGGATCTATTCCTTGCTGAATGTTTGATGCTATTGCAGCACCGTGTCTTGTCTTAAAGGGAACGAAAGCCGCTGGGACTTCCTAAAAAAGGGTTTGAAACAAAAAAAAAATGAATGAATATGTTGAAGAATGCGAATTAGTTAATCACACAAAGACAGACAAATATCTCTCACCTCTCCGGCTAATAAGGACTGTTTCAATCTCATGTCGTCTTCTAACTTCTCGAGCTTCTTTTCGTAATGACCAAACCACATCCACTCTCTTCCCAAACATCCCTAAGAACCCGTCTCGCTTAGAGTCTTGGCGAGTTAAGCTTCCGGATTATACTCGAGTAAGTTTCTTGTATAGCTTCTCAGCATCATTCTACAAGTGTTGACGAATATATGAAATCAAGATACATACATCAAAGTTTTCAAGGCATTAGTTGATAGAAGAAGCTTTACCATGATAACCTTTAACTTGTCTGTCGGATGAACCACCACGTACGAAAGATGATACGTGGAAGAATGATACTCCCTGAAAAAACTCTCCACTGTTTCACTTATACTGTTCCCAGACACGATAGGGACGCCACTAACCATAACCGTGAATTCTTGTGGCCGAGGCTTGGATGAATAAAGATGAGCAATTCGCCTTAAAGAAATGTACTTGTGCTCCTGAAAAGTTTGGTTGAAACATTGTTTTATATTCGGAGTTAAGCATGAGTGAGAGAAAGCAATAGGCAGCTTCTTACATAGTAAAGCAGAGAGCAGACAACTGCTGTGAACATGTATATTGCACAAAAGTGAATCCACAACCTGAGAAAACACACACACATACAAGCATAAGAGAAACTGGTTAAGGATCAAGGATAACAGACAAGGCAAAGCTCTGATTTCTTACTTATTTGATCCATCGTTGACATTAGAGATGCTGAAGGAATCAAGAGACTTCTTTCTTTGGCAGGTCGAAAAACTCTTGGAATTCGGTACCCATATAGATCACTCTGGAAGAAGGATGAAGATGCCAACCACAGAAGCAAAGCTAAACACTCTTATACTGCCAAACAACAACAAAAGGGTTCAAAGTTTCATCACATCATTCATCCCAAAAAGAAAAAGTTGATCCAAACTTAAAAAGAATCAAATGAATCACCTCAAGACAAAGACACGAGTGAGGACCAAAGCATCTAAGCCAAGATTGGAGAGGATTTCGTCATTGGTGGGTTCCAAGGCTCTTTTGACCCAACCAGCGGTAGGCAAGAGCCTGTCGAGGTTGAATACATTTGACTGCTGAGAT
This sequence comes from Noccaea bulbosa, assembly GCA_900406535.1. Taxonomy (NCBI): domain Eukaryota; kingdom Viridiplantae; phylum Streptophyta; class Magnoliopsida; order Brassicales; family Brassicaceae; genus Noccaea; species Noccaea bulbosa. Next base: position 24,701 of record OVBJ01000526.1, on the reverse strand, counting down.
TTGCCTTCTTGGATAAGCCGTGGACCGTAGACAGTGACATTACCAGGCTGCTTTCTCAGTATTGAATACAGAGTGAAGAAGAGAAAACAGAGCCCAAGATTGATCCCCACTGAGGTTAATAGTGCTGACAGAATCATAACTCCCAAATTGTATCTTCCAAAACCAACTACAGGATTGTTTTGGTTTCAAGAGAAGCCTGGCAATAAATGCGAACTGATTGTTAGGAGTTACACAGAATCAATAGACTCTGTATTGAAATGAAATCAAACACAAAATCGATCATGATCATTGCAGTCTTAAGCAAAATTTGGGAGTGAAAACTGACACACAGAAATCGAATTTTATAATTGTGAAGAGAATGAAATCTACCAGCTAAATCAACGTATTCTAATCTGGATTAGATACAAAACAAGAGACGATTCTTCCAAAAGGATTAAGCTTTTCGATCAAGCCAAAAAATTAAAAATTAAAAACAGGGGAAGAGATCGAACCTTTGGCATGAATCAGTCAAAGCGGTGTTCGTCTTTATGGCCTGACCATACATAAACATAACAAGTTCATGAAGCGACACGATACCAGTTTCTCGAATGTTTCATTGTTTTTTAAGCAAAGTCGGAGAGATTCGGGCCATAAAAAATAAAATAAAAAAAATAAAAAACAGGGGAAGAGATCGAACCTTTGGCATGAATCAGTCAAAGCGGTGTTCGTCTTTATGGCCTGTCCATACATAAACATTATTCCATGAGAGGCGACACGATACCAGTTTCTCGTTTGTTTCATTGTTTTTAATCAAAGTCGGATAGATTCAAAAAAAAAAAAGCATCGATATCCTCATTTGATAAATGTTAATTACTGGGTCCGAAACTCTGAGTTGATTACCCGCTGGAAAACACGTGGATTTAATTATTTAATCATCGATATTTGTTAAATTATTACGCTAAGGGGTATTCTATTCCCTTGTAAAAAAAGGCCCATTAAGAAATTTCATAAGCTCAAATTATGAACTTTTAACTAATTTTGGGATCGCTCTCTTAAACCCTCGTTTGACCAATACAAAATGTTCCATGGTTTAAAGCGATGAAAGTAAAAGATTGATTACTGTGTTGCTGTCGGAAGGAAAAACAAAAAGACAAGGCATTTGAGAATGCCTCATTTGTTGGATCAAAGCTCGATTTGACCTCTGCATCGAGGAAGATCTAAAGTTATGACCAATGTTCGAAGCCAAGACCTTGAGGTTTCAAACGTTAAGTGTTCTTACCACAAAGCGATGGTCACATGGTCGTTCGCATGGACCCTATTATTTAATTTAACCTCCTAAAAGGCGGAGGCATAAATATTATAATAACAATACTTTTAACGTGATTAAATGAGATTTTGTTATATCCCCAACACAACAGTCTCTACTAATAACATAGATGACGATTATTTCGAAACGGTAAATGTCGCGGAACAATGGTTTAAAGACATTATTAATGTGACCGTAGAAACAGGGAAGAGAGAAAGAGACAGAGAAGAAAGAGATCACAGAAACAAACGACAACGTTTTGGGATACAGCAATTTTAGATGGCTTCGAGAGCTTGAAGAACGTCAGCCTTGACATCTTCAAAGTCTTCAACTCCAAAGCTGAAACGAACCAAGTTGTCTTTGATTCCATACTTTAGCCTCTCCTCTTGCGTCAGATCCCTATAATAACCATGATTTATCATAGAGGCCAAACCACAAATCCAAAACATATGATCGATTTTGTCGGAGACATACCAGTAGGACATAATGGCCGGTTGGTCCACGATGCTTTCGCAGCCACCAAAAGATGGTGCTATGTAAGGAATCTTGAGAGAATCCACAAACTTGATTGTCTTCTCAATGTCTCCATCAATCTGCCATAGATATATAATCACGGTTTTGAGCATCACTTTACTCTTATTTAGATGCTAAATCTTGAGTAGCGAGAGAGATATTAGGTTGATGAATTTGTTCATTACCTCGAAACTGACCACACCTCCAAAACCAGTCATTTGTCGCTTGGCGATGTGATGCTCTGGATGACTTGGAAGGCCCGGATAGTATACATGACTCACCTGCAAATAAATCCAAACGCATATAACGATTTTTACAGTGTGTGTCGAGAAATGTACTAAAAAAGCAACCACACAAGATGTATTGCATACCTTAGGATGTGCCTCTAAAACTTCGGCCATCCTTAAGGCTGTGGAATTCTGTTGCTGTACACGAAGATGCAATGTCTTCATGCCTCGGATGATTAGGTACGCAGCGTTCTGTTAACAAACCTTTGTGTGAGAATTTCCGAAATAAAGGCATAAGTAAGAAAGAGAAATTCAGGAGAATGGTCAGGTGTTTCACCGGGTTAAGTGTGCCTCCCAACACATGATGCAGATTGCGAATTTCTGAAATCACCTTCAGTGAGCCACAGATGCATCCAGCAAGAACCTAAGGCAAGGAGAACACAATCTTTATTAGTAAACTATGCAACCAAAGAGGAGAGCTCTTTTAATGTTTTTTACAATTTTATGTTACTCACATCGTTGTGTCCTCCGATGTACTTTGTAGCAGAGTGCACAACAAGATCAGCACCAAGAGCAAGGGCTTTCTGATTCAGAGGTGTTGCAAAGGTGCCATCGATGCAAACAAGTGTTCCTCTTTTGTGGCATATTTCTGAAACTAGCTCAATGTCGACACATCTAAGGAATGGGTTTGTTGGGGACTCAGTGAAGAACAGAGAAACCTGTAGACCAGTTGAATAAAACTATCAGACATACTCTCTCTCTTTCAAACTCTAGGAAACAATATGTATGCACAAACTGTTACAATAAAAAACTGACTTTGTACTTATTCACAGCAGCTTCAAGCCCCGCGATATCAGCAGGATCAATCACGGTGACAGTGATCCCCAACTTGGGAAGAAAATTCTCCATGAAGATTCTTGTTTTCCTGTAGCAATCTGTAGTGGTCACAATGTGTCCACCAGCAGGAACCAATGCCAAAAGCATAACAGTGCTTGCACACATCCCAGATGCCATAACCAAGGTTGATTCAGCACCTTCAAGTGCACTGCACAGATATATCAATCAAACAAACCCAAAACCATCAAGAACATAATCATCCTCAGGTGAAAAGAAAGAAAGAAAAGGCAAGTCTAATACTAACCTTATCTTCTCCTCAAGTACCACAGTCGTAGGGTTTCCATAACGACCATATTCGAAACTTGCACTCCGTTTCTCCTACAATAAATTCAAGTTTTTTGAACAAAATAACAATAGTCAATGATCTTGTCAACACATTGTTTCAACCCAACGATTAACTTATTCTATTGTTTCAACCAGACGACTAAGTTAATCTATTTAATCAGCCGCCAAAATACACCCAGTGAATATTATACCATAGAGCAACAGACTCCATCGACGACGAAAAACGCACCTTGAAGTCAATAAGCTCGGCAGTTTTCTTGAAGAAGTAGGCAGATGTGTTGACTACAGGCGTGGTGATAGCATCCGTCACTATACCACGACCTAATCTCTCACCTGCGCAACATTTTTAATCACAATTTATCCTCCAACGAAATCGGATACGAAGAAATGATTCACAGATAGAAAAGAGGGAAATGGATCTATCCCCGACGTACCGGCATGAACAGTCAGGCTCCCATCGGAGCTCAAGAATGAGGGTTTCGAATCCTTCAACTGTACACTACCTATCTCCCTAATCCCCTCGGCCACCACAACCTCCTCATCGATGCTTTCCAGCACGACGGGAGGAACGGTGGCGGAGGCGGCGGCGGCGGCGGCAGACGAGGCTGCGGCTGCAGCTGCGGTGGAAGAACCCGCAGAAGCAGACGAGGCAGCCGCCGCCGCCGATGGTAACCCGGAGGCAGGGTTGTTGGACCACTTAGCCGCCACGATCTGCGCGACACCGATGTTGCTACAGTTTCTGCGGGCTTTGATGCTCAGCTGACGGACGAAATTAGGGGGAAACCTCAGGATCATTGAGGAAATCCGACCGTCGCCGGTGAATGACGACGACATACCGGCGGTGGCATTGAAACGGCGGCGAGATGATCCTCCGATCGGAGATCCGACGAGATCTGGATCAGGACGGCATTGGAAGCCGGGAATGGAGGCTGAGGAGGAGAAGATCGTAGGCTGGAAGGACGATACGGCCATTTTCTGAATCTCTTTGGTTTCTCTCTCTATCTCTCTCTATCTCTCTCTATGGGGGGTTTGGTTAGGTGCGTGAGGGCTTTCTCAATGGGCGGGTTTTTAAAAAGCCAAAATGCTTGTCGTTTTGCGTTTTCGGCTACTTAACCACCCCTTGGGGTTTAGATTAACTTAACCAAATTCCAAACTAAACCACGGTTTTAGTTTTTTTATATAGTTTCTCATTTTTAACGTTTTACAAAAATAGACCTCAGTTTTTACTTTTAGCTAGCAGATGTTATCCATTTTAACAGAAGATAATAATTAATTACTGTAAAAAAAAATGGAATATGAGAATGAGTTGAACCACATTAAACTGTCATGATACATGCATGTTGTCATGTTGACAATTTGCTCAAGAGACGGTATGATTTTTTAAATGTTAATGATGGTGATTGATTTTACTTGATAAATATTTTGAACACTGGGGTAATGATACACATAATACTTTTTCTATCTAAATCTAACAAATAATTTACTAAATTGTATATTGGGATAATGTTCTAACATCACTGACTAATTGGCTGGCAAACCAAATTTGGTATTTTTTGTTTTGACAGATGACCTCTTTTTAAAGCTTGTAGTTTTCAAATAGAATACATATTGCTAACGATTTGTTGAAGTGCTAAATTAAGTCTAAACATAATACTTATAACATTTGCAAGTTCAACATAACGGTAAACACAGGGATATTGTATTTGACTTGGAAAAAGTTAAAAGATATACAAGTTAGTAAAACGCGAAACGAAAACGATAAAGTTTTCTGTAATGAAATCATTGTTTCTAACTGTATTATGTTTAGCATCTGCACCAACAATGTAAAGTGTAAGCGGAAACAAGTGGTGTTAGAGCATTATCCTGATATAAAGCATAAATAAATAGATAATGGTCTGTGTCCAAAGATGTTTTATAATACCATCACACTTCAAAAGCTATTTTGGAGTTTTTTAATGTTGCAAGGGAAAAGATAAATAATACTATAGAATAGTATGATATAAAAAAACTGATTTAACTGCTATTGAATAAAAGAAAAAGCATTCCCTAAGAAAATAATAAGAATTTATTAAATTTTAATCACTGTATACCATTACCAATGAAGACTGTTGTATTGTACATTCATAAAATTGACTTTGATATGAGGTTTTGATTCAGGTCTAATATTTACAAGTTACAACACAAAATCTTTTATCCTATGAAAGGAATTGCACCTCTAGTTGATGATAGCAAATGGACCACAAAAGTCTTTTTCGAAAACGATAGTTCTTTATAATTTTGAAAATCATACATATTATAATTTCAAGTTACCATCCAATAATGAAAGCACCAAGCCACCAACAGTGGAATTAAAGAGAACTACGTGGTCCACTAAGAGACCAATTTCAACGATTTCAAAGGCGAAAACCTAAAAAAAGTAAGTTTTCCCATCAAGTCTCTTTATTTTCTCTTCCATGGCTTCTCCTCCTGACCTTTCAAGCTATATAGAGACTCCACCAGTCGATTCATCCACGTAGGATCAAGCTACTTACCGGGACGTGAGGATGTTCAAACCTCAATCTTCTCCGCATTTGCTGAATTACTTCAACTGAGTTATATCTTTTGGTTCAAACAGATTTACATATTTTCTAAAATGCAAGTTTTACCAAAAATAATAATAATATATTAGCATTTCATAAGAACCATCTTTTTCTGGAATTGGTTTCGCTTTTTCGTTTTAATTATAAAAAAAAGTCGATCTGGTTGTTCCTTCTGAAGTGGAAGTAGATGTATTTTCTATTCAAAACTCAGAATCGTGTAAGCATAATAACGGATGGTGTTTATTGAATAGCAACGCACCAAAAAAAGGAACTCGGGTTTAAACCAAATTGGTATTATGATTGCTTTTTCAGACAAAAGGTTTTGTTCTTCCTCGTCAACGAGAAAACAAAACAAAAACAGAAAAACCAAAAAAAATGTCACCGAAGGAGATGATATAGCTTACGACGAAACAAGTACATTTGGAGAGAAGAGTCACTTGGGCTTCATCTTCTTATTTTGAAGAATTGGTTTAGTGATGAGCCTTTGCTTCCGCCTTCATCTGTGAGTTCTTCTTTATCTGCATATGACAAAACATTTCTTAACAAAGTTCAATTTACGAGAAAATCTCCGACCAAACATCGATGAAATGGAGCAAAGTAGCATACTTTCAGGTTCAGGTCTCTACTCAGTTCACTATACAAATGATTCCAAAAAACAAGAGAGTAAAATCTGAAACTTCAAAGTATCACTCACGCTACAACATAAATCATGTATGATTTCGCTCGAGAATACCATGTTCCCATCGATTCAAAATCCACAATCTTCTATTATACTATGATGAAAATATCAGAATCATGATGCTGAAACACATTTAGACATCGATATCCGATAGATCATGTATTCTTGATTCTCTAATCTCGATTCATTCTAGAAATCAGATAAAAACAAGACAAGGAAGGCAAAGGGTGTACCTTCAAAGCCTTGAGCTTCACATTCCCGTAGATGAGACCCAACCCGAAAGCCGAAGCCCTAGCCACCTGATCGACACAGAAGACTCGATGAGCTCAAAAAGTAAATATTTCTACAGCTAAAGACCAAGTCTCAAAGATACAGATCGAGAAATCGGAGAGCGATTTATGTTACCAGAGCAAGAGTGCTGGTGCCGGAGTAAAGTCCTGGAGGCGGCGCCATTGATTAGATTATTGGCTGAGAAAAAAACCTAACCCCAATTCAGATCGAATCTTCCTTCCGAAATCTCCGATTCGCGAGAAGTGGAATGAAAAAAAAGCACTCTCTTCGTCTTCCCCGGAAAGGATATCATTGGGCTTTATATGGGCTTAAGTAAATAGCTCTTTAACATTGCTCCAGGCCCGTTTTTTAAGAGCCTCATTACCCGCCTTAATTTCAAACTTAACCAAATTTTGCAATGCAAACTTATTAAAAACAACGCAAATGTTTTTCGGCCGTCGAAAAATGATTTTTTGATTGAAAATTTCAAAATTTGTTAAATCTTAATCAATTGTTGATGTTTCTCATGTAATTTTAGTTTAAATGATAAAGATTCTATAGTTTTTACTTGTATCAGATTTATTATAAAGAAAGGGACATGAATCTACCAAGCATTTAATTTTCTTTCTTTGGTCGACATGTCAACGTGTTGCTTTTACTACAGCCTCATCATTCATGTTTCTTACATAAACAAAAAAAAAGATTAACAAATTTTAGAACATTTTATTTATAAGTTAAATATTTATCAGTTCTAACCTCTACAATATAGTGTCTTTCAAAATTATATTCTAGTTGTATATAGAATTAATAATTTCGCTGAACTCATTTTATCTTACCTACCCTAAAATAGAAAAAGCATAATACTCTACTATATAGTTTTAAACAATTGGACATAGATAAGCTAAGCATGCATTATTCAAATACCAAAGCATGGGACATGGGCAGTGTACATAAATGTTCATTAAAATAGATTTTACGTATTGGGAAAGCTATCGACATAATAATCTGAGAATTGAAAAAAAAAATTGTTTGGAGTAATCAGTGTGGACCCTTTAGATCAGAACATCGTCGGCGAATCTGACGGTGAAGAATCCACCAAGTTGAGAATGCTATTCCAGTAGTTCTTATTATCCTCGTAGTAGTTACAGTCGACGGCGGCGGCGGTCGACTCATCGTTTTTTCCGGTGGAGAAACTCCGGCCGATTGAGTCTCCGAGAAGGAGGCTCGTGAATCCTTCTTCGTTACCTTCTGTAGGACAGTTGATTTGCCTCATCCAGTCGTGCTCGGAATCTTTGACCAGAGTCACATCGGAGGAGGTAGACGACGAGACGGCGAATTCAATCATCGCCGGAATTTCAGAGGATTCAATATTGTTGTCCCTGTTGTTTGTATCTCTGTTTTCCGTTGGGATTCCTAAAGGCGTAATCACGAGCTCGGAGAATGTCACCGTCGACGTCGGAGATTCAAGCTGTTGTTGATCTACATTACCAAAAGCCAATCAAATTCGAACTCAGGTTGAGTTTTTGTTTTTTATAAAGATGACAATATATATCTCTTTACCTTGGTTTGGTTTTGTCCAATTTGTTGATATTGGTTTGTGAGTGAAGCAATGTTGAGGAGGAGCTGAGTTGTTGTGTAAATGGAGAAGCTTAGATTCTCTAGCAAGCCTAGCTTCAGCTTCGAGACGAGCGCTCTCCCACTGAGCCATATGGCTAAGCGTGGCTGTGTTCTTGGATTGGCCAGTGGAAGAGAAAAGAGTGTCGTTTTTTTGCTTGTGAGTCACCGGATCTATCCCCATTTTAACCAGACGTTTCTTCAAGTGCGTGTTCCAATAGTTCTTGATCTCGTTGTCTGTCCTTTTAGGCAAGTGAGTTGCAATCGCTGACCACCTACCACCATATGAGAATCAACGAGACACAACCACAAACAGAGATGACAATCTGGTCTAAAATCGGGCAGTCTCACACAAAAAGATAAAGACATATTAATGTTGGTGAGTGTGACCTGTTACCGAGGAGAGCATGGAGTTGAATGATGGTTTGCTCTTCTTGTAGAGTGAATTTGCCTCTCTTGATGTCAGGTCTTAGGTAGTTAGTCCATCGCAGTCTGCAACTCTTTCCGCACCTTTGGAGACCTGTCAGGAGTTGGAAAGGTTTTGAAATGGTTGAGATACATAGATAAGAGAAAGGTGGAAGAGGAAAAGAGTGTGTGAATTTCTTTACCGGCTTTGTCAGGCAAAGAACGCCAGCTTCCATGGCCATGTTCTTCAATGTATGCCAAGAGTTTCTGATCCTCTTCAGGTGTCCAAGGCCCTTTCTTTAACCCACCCTTATCACAGCTCGGTGGTCTACCCATTATTTCCCAAGAAACAAGTCTTTCTTCTCCTTCTTTTCTAAAGCTATCCTCAACTATGATTCACGGTGTCTGTCTATGAGATACTAGTAATCATTAGTTGATCATGATCATTAATCAGGATGATCGCAGAAGCTGCTCTCTTGGCTTGAGTCTGATATATAGAGGGAGAGACATTAACAGAGGATGTCTCTGTTTAGGTTCTGTAAGCGCCCCTTTTCTCGGTCTTTGACATTGATTGGCATTCAATTAGATGGGGCCGAGACATTTGTGGTTCCAAAACCTTGATTTCCATTTTAAGATTCTACAGAGCTCCACCCAGTAAGTAGCCATCTTTACCCCCGTTAAATTTCACAACCTCAGAGTCAAAGTAAACATATCTAATCCATAGCACTCGCTTTGATAACTTAGGATAATGCCATAGAGCAGAATGATTTCTTCATTGTCGCACTTAAAACGAAATCTGTGGTCCATTTATGATCTTGAAAAGCTTTGACGCGCGTTTAAACCATTCTTCTATTTTTCTCAGTTGTCTTACGTCAAGTTTCGTTATCGACTGTCTACATGTTCACATCCGCAATGCCTTCATCGTTTTTTGGGATCAAATCCATTTAGACTAGCTATAAAGCTTAAACACAGCTCAATACTCTATGTTATTAATAGCCTTAGGTCCAAAAAGATGCTCAAGGTTTCTTATTACAGGTATCCTAATAATTAAGGTCTGGTTTCTTGAAAGCTACAATGTTCTTATTGTTTTCTTCATTCGCTCTCTTAGCTATTACTAGTTACCCTAATTAGTTACACTAGTTNTTAAAAAAAAAAAAAAAAAAAAAACTTTTTGTCTATTGATTTATTGTATCACATTTTTGTTAGCTTTCACTAGAAAGTAGAAACTTCACAATAGTAAATGCTGTTAAATGGCGGTGAAGAAGAGGAAGCTGGCACTATAATGGGAAAATCAAATCAGACAGAGAGGATTGCTGATATTTGGAGTAACTTTGAGCAAAATAGTCTNATTTTTTTTTTTTTTTTTTTTCTTGGACGAAGGAAAGTCTTTGTGATCTATAAACCCCGATTATAGAAGAAAAACAGGAAAAATGCTAAGTAATTGCAAGTAGTTATTAATTGGTAAACTTCTCCCTTATGAAAACAACAATAGTCTTGTCCTAACACATTTACACTAATAGTCAACTATGACCGCGGCATGAAAATTTTACTGTGTCCTAGGTATGCAAGAACACTGTGAATTTGGAAGAGATGAAGCACTTTTGTGGTGGGGAGAAAGAAGAAAGGAGATGAAAAACCTTTCCTTGTGTGATTATTTCACCATTTAATGAAAGTCCCACTAGCTGATACACAAAGATAAACAATCGAAAATGAATGATGAAAAGCATCCAGAAACTTAACCACCAAATATCTACTAGATCGGATGAGGTAAAAAAACAGCATTTTAATTTGTTTTACCATTTAACCATAAAAGTTTTTAAAAATTGATCTCATATGACGATCTTAAGTTTAAAAAAAAAAAAAAAAAAAAGTTTCTTAACAACAACTTTTCTCATCAGTCTTGCTGGAAACTGATGAACTTAGATTGACTCAGAATCTATAACTTATTTTACCAACCGTTTACCATGCAATTTTTTACCAAAAGCTATTGTGTTTGGATAGTTTACAAGCGATCAAACGTTGTCGACAAAGGTGAGTTTTTGCTGCCAAGAAAGGTAGACAATTTAAGGCAGTGACGGTGACATTAAAGAGAATTTACTAGACCAAACAAAGAAAGAGTATCCTAATGTGTTCAATGGCAGCAAAGAAAGGATTTATTTAGGTGGGCTCCAAGCTTGTAGGGAGAGAAGAAAGTATCTCCATCGACCATCGTCGACTCCAAGATAAACCAAAGACAAAATTCCATAGGCCCAAAGCATGGTGTACCAATTAAACCAAAAAGAAAAAAAGGCGATTCTTTGTTATAATAACACAAGAAATTGGAAACAAAAATATCATATTGGCTGCAAAAGACGTAAAGGACAATGGGGACACCTCTTTAAATGTCTTGCTGAATTCACATCGCCAGCTTCTACTCTTTATGGTCCTAACAGTAACTTTCACGGATGATGATGATGATGCCACTTATCATGATCACATCCATCCACGTAGCTGAACATTTCTAGCAAAAACTAGAGAAATAGGAACCACTGAGCCAAGAAGAGGGGGCCAAAGCTTTTAAAGTCGATTGATAAGTGATAACCATTTGCCATTTGCCATTTGCTTTACTACAAAGCCTAATTTGTTTCTTTCAATTAATTTTCTTCCTCTCTATATCGGTCTGGCCAGAAGAAGATTGGATTACTAATTAAGCCCCTTAATGCCTTAATGGACTTATGAACTTAGTGGAGTATACTATTGGGTTAATGGGCTTATAAACGTCACAACTGATGTACACAAAGTGGAATAAAATATTTTCGGGGTAAATATGGACAAGATATAAATATTGAAGGAGCGATTTGCAAAGTTTCGTGATATTATAGCTGTATTTTTCCGATCACAATTCTGCTCAGAGAATCGCGAGGCTCCTCCTTTTTGCGTCGGCCTTTGCTTCTGTGTGACCGTTTACAAATCCGACACAAAGTACTAAACGCCTCACCGGAGATGTCGAGCTCCGGCCAAACGCAGTTCCGCTATACGCAGACGCCGTCGAAGGTGGTGCACCTGCGGAATCTTCCATGGGAATGCGTGGAAGAAGAGCTCATCGACCTATGCAAACGATTCGGCAAGATCGTCAATACCAAAAGCAATGTCGGCGCCAATCGCAACCAAGCCTTTGTCGAATTTGTGAGCTTTTTTTTTTTTTTTCCCTCCGATTTCTTTGATTTCTCCTTTCCCCAATTTTTTAGCTCCTGGGATTTGGTTTAGGAATTGATTAAGTAGAAATTGGAACTCTAGTATCTCACCAGGAATCATCGCTATCTCGAATAGTTTTCTGAAGCTTTAAGTAGTGAAACCTATGGTTGACTCTTGTAGCTGAATATCGTTTTCACGATACCTATTGAGTGTTGACATAACATTACTTTGCTTTACAGGCTGACTTGAATCAGGCAATATCAATGGTTTCGTATTATGCGTCATCTTCAGAGCCTGCACAGATTCGAGGCAAAACTGTTTACATTCAGTACTCAAATCGGCATGAAATAGTAAACAATCAGAGTCCTGGAGATGTCCCTGGAAATGTCCTGCTCGTTACCTTTGAGGGAGTGGAATCTCACGAAGTGAGCATCGACGTAATCCATCTGGTAAGTGCATTAAGCTCATTTCATGATTCTCGCTTACTTAGCACTGTGATTTTGCTCCCTCTTCTGTTTGTCAATGCGAATTTCTCAGTTGGGTTATCTTTGATAAAAACTTGAGATTGATGCTTTTACATGGGTGAGGCAGAGTGTTTTTGCTTTGAGCAGATGCTTTTATGTAAAAAAGATTTCAACTTGTTATATAACCAAACCTTTTTTGAACAATTTTATCTTAAAGACTTCGGATTACAGTGTATCAACATTAATGAAATGCTCGAATCACAGATGTTGATGCCTCTTTATTAAAATCTTTCTGGAGAGAGTTTGGAAATATTATCGTGTTCGTCATGCCCATAAGTGGACAGGTGGCAACTCTGTACTTATCTGGGCTTCTCTTTTTTAGTCCCAATCCCACAACATTTGAGTTTCTTTCAACCGATTTGGTTCCCTTAGTTGTTCTCCCTCAAATGTAATATGGTCTTGACTCATGTGGAATCTTACGTGTTTCAGGTATTTTCTGCTTTTGGATTCGTGCACAAAATTGCCACATTTGAGAAGGCTGCTGGTTTCCAGGTTAGATATCGTACGTCTTGCCTTGTGTGGAGAAAATGAAATGATGTTAAACTTATTATTGTCTTATACTTCATAATCTGCCAGGCACTAGTTCAGTTTAGTGACGTGGAGACTGCATCAGTGGCAAGAAATTCGCTGGATGGTCGAAGTATACCCAGGCATGCTCAGTTTCTTTATGCATGCCTTCGAGCTACTGTGTTCTATAGCTCTATTGATCATTTCTTTTCTTTTTTTGAAACATAAAAAAATTTCAGATATCTGCTACCAGATCATGTTGTCTCTTGCAACTTGCGAATGTCTTATTCAGCTCATACTGATCTAAATATCAAGTTTCAGTCCCACCGGAGCAGGTAGACTTTTTGATCCCTTGCAAATGTGTATCTACGTGTACTTATGTTAGAATAGTTGATTCATGAGTTTGACTCTTGTACCTATGACTCTTGTACTTACTCAGGGACTACACAAATCCATACCTTCCAGTGAATCATACCGCAATGGATGGTTCTATGCAGGTAATTTTTTCCGCACCTCCTTTTAACTTCTTCCCATTGACGAGGTTATGTCAAATTACTAATCTTCATTGACATCATTACCTTCAGCCTGCTTTAGGTGCTGACGGAAAGAAGGTAGAAACACAGAGCAACGTCCTTCTCGCTTTGATTGAGAACATGCAGTATGCTGTCACCGTGGATGTTCTTCATACGGTGAGAAACAACAGAATCCACATTTCTGCTTCTTAGCTTTTGCTTAATCTCTCAAAACTAATAGCTTCCCCCCTTTGCTTGTCATAGGTGTTTTCTGCCTATGGAACTGTCCAGAAGATTGCTATATTTGAGAAGAATGGTTCAACACAAGCCTTAATTCAATACTCTGGTACTTCCCCGTTATCATCTCCACTAATTGTGATCTGATTTATCCCCAAACATCTATCAGTTATTATAAAAGAAAGTTTACTCTTGTGTAGATATTGCAACGGCGTCAGTAGCGAAAGAAGCACTGGAAGGACACTGCATATATGACGGTGGCTACTGTAAGCTTCGACTATCATACTCTCGTCATACTGATCTCAATGTTAAGGTACATAAATATTTGCTGCTTTGAGTTGTGTACCTAAAACAAAAGTGGGTGGGAAAGAGAATAACGGATGCCTTCAACAACCGTATGCTTTTTTTATTTTTCTCTTTGAAATATGAATTCCAACTTTCTAGTTCTTTTTAATTAAACTAATCTTCTATTGACTGTGTTTGAATGAAGGCATTTAGCGACAAAAGCAGAGACTACACACTCCCTGATCTAAGCCTACTTGTGGGCCAAAAAGCTCCCGGAGTCTCAGCCTCTGCGCCGCCGCCAACAGGGGGTGGTGGTGGTGGTTGGCAGAATCCGCAGGTGCAAACTCAATACTCAGGTTATGGTGGAAGCCCATATATGTACCCTTCATCTGACCCCACTGGAGCTTCACCTTCAGGCCATCCTCCTCCTTACTATGGTTGATTCTGTCTTTTCGTGTTTTTTCTTTTCACCTGTGGGAGTTTCCATGTTTAGGTTTCACCAGTTACTTATGTTTCAGGTAAAAGTGTGATTGTTCTTCCTTTTTTTTTTTTTTTTGGATTAATAGACATTTAAGTGGGATAACCAAATAAGAAATCGAAACGAGCCGATGTTGCGCGTGCTATATTGAAAACTAATGCGACTGTCATAAATTAGCTCTCATAATGATCATGCCCATTAAGGTGTAATGGCCACTACAGGAAGAGAAACTCATCTTCTACGATGCAACACTAAAGAAAATGAATGGGATTTTAAGAGACTATTTTTAACCACTTTTTGGCAAAAATATATAAACTCTGCTTATACTACAACAAACGAGAATTCGCACCGCTGTCAAAAAATTGTGGACAAATTGCTTACAGTTTTAAAAGGCTCTCAGCAAAAACATCAGTTTAAACAAAATTGAAATAAAAAAACAAAAGAAATTACTTATTTGAATAAGCTTTGGCTTTCTTCTTAACTCGTTGAGCCATCGCTGACGAAGCATCTGCTGCTGCATTTCCCGTTTTTTTCATCTCCGAACCCTTGATCTTCATCTGCACCGATTTGATAACAGAATTCATCTCGCGTCTCTCTTTCTTACCATCTGGTTTCAACTCTGGTTCCGCCTCTGTCGCCTCCGTAGCTGTCACTTCCTCGTGCCTTTTCGGATCTTTCTTTTGCTTCTGAGCTACTTGCCTAACGTAAGTCGCACTCCTGCCAAAACAAAAATGCATCAACTTCACAATTCGCAACACAAAATCTCAAACTTTTCACACAAAGTTAAAGAGTTTTTCATCACCAATCTTACCTTTTAAAGTTTGGATCCGTAGGGTCTAGAGCATAGTGAGGATCCGAGAATAAAGCTGAGAATCTCGGATCGTCAAGATTAGCTGAAGGAACCTTCTCTTCTGCAATCTCTTTGCTTTCCTTTTTACCCTTGCGTTTAATATTATACCCTTTGAGAGCATTACCATCTCCTGCATTCTCATCCGCTAGTAACAGCTCGAGCTCCGCTCTGCTTCTTTCTTCTGCTGCTGCTACCTCCACCTTGTCCTTCTTCTTCTTCTTCTTCTTATCAAGAGGAGGTTGCTTCATAAAGAAATCGTCTTCACCATCATTTCTATCATCACCATCAGAATCATCATTCTGTTTATTCTTCTTAGCTTTCTTCTTCTCGCGTGCCCGCCTTTGAACCGACTCCCAGACCGTTTCTGACTTCTGCTCTTTCTTTTCCAACTGTTTACGGCTCAGATCTTCTAACCCGGTATTGAATGTTACCTCCATATCCTGGTCATTCTCTTCCTCGCCGTCTTTATCAGAATCAACGCCTTCAGATCCAAATAAAGCTCGGTACTTTTCTTTCTTCCTCTCTGCTTTACTCGGTTTAATACCTTTAATGTCGTCCTCCTCATCAGATTCACTCTCATCATCAGAAGCTAAATACTCCTTGAGCTCAAGTTCTGCCAGCTGATCAGGTTTGAATGTCTGATTCAATGTTTTAACGCGGTGTGGCTCATCTTCATCCCAAGAAAGATTAACATTACTCATCTGCAGCGCTCGACTCAGAAAATCTAAACCTACGTAATCAGCAGGTGCCTGTAAAATTTATAAAAATACACTAATTAAGATCACCATGAGTCATTCACCATAAGACCGCAAGTAAGAAGGAAGTAGCATGTAGTAATGCAGACCTCAGTGGCGATATCACGAGGTGGATGTTTGAATTCCATGGAATCGGGAATAAATCTTAAGTCGAGCTTGTTAGAGGATCTCTCAAGCTCAATCCCATCACATGATTTGTACAAGTAGTCTGCAGTAGCACTTGAATCGCATTCCGCAACACCATAATAGTACCTGAAAACAGAGCAGTAGTGAATGTGACTACTTTTAGCATTAGTTCCTCTCCTCACATATAACAGATTTCAACCCTACCTTAGTCTACTCTTCTCGTAATCACGTAGTTTCTCATTGATGACGTCCTCGTCTTCCTCCTCAGATGATTCGTCATCATCATCTTCTTTCTTTCTGAGGCCTTCAATTGCAGGCCCGTGGATTTCCTCCTCTTTCATTCGCTCAAGTCCAAACTCAGATGGATAGACCGCAACTGACAAAAGGCGTCCATCTTTTGGGAGTAACGAATTCAGAAGTGCGTACAAGTCTTTGGCCTATGTAACAAATCAGATATCAGCCAATACGCTAACATGTCATGGAACCACGAAGACGCAAAGAAAGAAACAACATGGAATTTGAAACAACGAATCATCATCAACCGACTGAGAAAATTACCGAGACATGTCTCCAATCCATGCCAACAATTGCGAGTCTGTGAGTTTCTTTTTCGATAGTCGCTATCTTCTCTTCCTACAAAACCATCATCGTCACCAAAATGAGAAAACAATGATAAAATTACTCAAACCAAAACAGATCCTACAACAAAAGGCATACCGGAATTTCTGGTCCGTCGTCTTCGTAACTAGCTTCGTCGTCCTCATCGGTATCCTCTTCTTCTTCTTCTTCTTCCTCCTCCGATACTTCCTCGCTGTCTTCTTCTCCAGACTCTGCTTCCTCGTCGGATTCAGATTCTTCGACCAGTTTCAATCCAAGCTTTTTCTCACTCACACTCTCTTCCTCTTCGGATTTCCCCTCATCCATAATCTCTTTCTCAGCCTCGCTCTCATCCTCATTCTCATTGTCCTTTATTTCCTTGTTAGTCTCTTGTTCGTCTTCGTCTTCGTCTTCGTCTATACGGTAAAACTCTTTAAGCGAATCCTTCCCTCTCCCTTTTCGCATCCGTTTGCCACGCTTATCGACCGGAGCAGAAGCCTTATCGGTGAGCACGCTCTGGAATCGAGAGTCAATCGCAACTTTGGTATGACGCCTCGGAACCGTACGGAACCTCGGGTCCGTATGCGCCAACGAAAACCTTGGATCCTTAATCATTTCGTTTACTTCCTCCGACGCTGCGACTCCACCGGAGCTTCCTCTCTTCCTTTTGTTCTTGGAACCCATTGCTAGATTGAGTCGAGAATTAGCGGACTTTTTGTTCAGGGGTTTAGGCTGCGAGCGAGAGAGGGAGAGAGAGAGAGCTAGGGTTTTTATATCTCAACTCTGCTANCCCTCTGGGGAAAAAAAAAAAAAAAAAAAAAAAAAAAAAAAAAGGAGGCAACACATACATACACACCTACGCACCAAGTAGAGAGAGTTATCTAAACGCGTGTCACTTGCTCTCTCTTTCCCCCTCACATACGATTCGATTCCCATTTGATTTGAGCCCAGAAAAATTGACGAACTTGACATCATGACGACGACGACCACGGTGATTCAGATTCTTTCCACACGTTGAATTCCTGCTTCAGGAACCTTCCTTGATCGGTGCTCTTGTGCCCTTCAATCTCGCTTTTATTCCTCTTTCTTCAATTCGATTCAGCTTCTCTTTTGGATCGATTGCTTAAGTTACGAATTCCGATCAGCTTGTACGAACTAAGAAGCTCGGATTGATCTGATTTCCTTGGGGGTTTTCGATATCCATTCCATTCAATCAGGTGAATTCGGAATTTTCTCTACGTTTCAGGACTTTGCTCGATCTGCTTTCAGCTTTTTTTTATTTCTGGGCTTGATCGTGGATCGAGAATTCGTAGATCGACTCGGATTAAAATCGTGGATCCAATTCATTTCTAGCTCGATTGGATTATTGTTGGTGGAGTCGATTCGGATCGGTTTCTGCTAATAATCCTCGAGGGATTGGAGTTTGGAGGGAGATGGTATATTTCCATAGCTCAATCTCGGTCTGCAATTCCGTCGACCAAGCTCCTACTTTGATCATGTCCAACTCCTCAGATTCCCAGCCAAAATCCAGAAACAGCCGGAAATACCAGTCGTCATCGTCCTCACCAACCTGCCCCAAATTCCCTGTCTGCGACGGATCTCAGTCGGCTGCAATCGACGTCGTCATCCTGATCGCGGTGATCACGGCCTGCGGATTCTTGTTCTTCCCTTACGCCAAGCTCATCACCCTCAAATCGGTAGAGATCTTTTCCGATGTCTCGGTTTTAGTCAAACAAGAGATTCAGCAGAACCCGATAGTGTACGGATCGTTAGCCTTGAGCATCTTCTGCGCGGGAATCTCCACTTGGCTGGTTGTACTCTTGTGTACCATGCAGAGATGCGGGAAACCGAATTGCAAAGGGCTTAGGAAAGCTGTTGAGTTTGATATTCAGCTTGAGACTGAGGATTGCCTCAAGAGCTCCAACAACAACAATGGTAAGAGCAAGAGGGGGATGATGGAGTTGCCTCGTGTCCATCACCGCGAATTGGAAGCCGAGCTGAAGAAGATGGCACCGCCTAATGGGAGAGCCGTCCTGGTTTTCAGAGCCAGATGTGGTTGTTCTGTGAGGAGGTTAGTCGTTTCCGGGCCGAAGAAACAGCTGAGGAAGATCAAGAAATGAAAAGAGAACTAGGAAAAAATGGTTTCGTCTTTGGAAATGAGATGGGATCGTTATACTTTTCTTTGGTTAGTTTGATTCCTCATACACACTTTTGCTTACAAGAACTTAATTATATGTATGTGTTTAAATAAGGTACAATGGGAATAAGCACTGTAAGGATATTGTGGGAAAGCAGTTATAGTGAACAACATTTCGGTTTTAATTTCTGATTTTGTGCACAATGGGGATAGTGCCCTGTGGAAATAGACATTGATGTTGTTTTTGGTATAATATGGTTAGGTTCTTAGAAACTTTTGTGCAGCTTAACGAAAGATCTGTTATTTCTTATGAAGACGAAGAATATCATGTGTTTGTGTCTGGTTTACTATGTTCTCCTTATGTGGCTTTGTTATGGAGCTAAGTTATTGTGTTGTTTTCTCCGAGTCATTATGGTCAGATGGAAAGTTACATGTAATATTGTGTCTAGGCAAGAGATCAAGAACACCCTTGTGAACTTGCAACTTTCTAGAAACATTCATAATCCAGTTCCTGCCTTTAGCATTTCATTCAAAGATCAAGTGGATTGTCAACTAAAAGTTCTTCTAGCTCTGCAAGAAGGTGGGGTTTTCAAAGAAGAAGCAGAAAAGGAAGATGATTTTTTCTGCGAATGTGATCAAGAAGATGTTGTTGAGCCTCTTGATGCTAAGGATGA
Organism: Noccaea bulbosa; assembly: GCA_900406535.1. Classification (NCBI taxonomy): domain Eukaryota; kingdom Viridiplantae; phylum Streptophyta; class Magnoliopsida; order Brassicales; family Brassicaceae; genus Noccaea; species Noccaea bulbosa. Next base: position 5,091 of record OVBJ01000526.1, on the reverse strand, counting down.
GGGTAAAGAGAAGGAGACATTGTGATTGCTATGAACATGGAGAAGAATCATGAGTACGAACGTCAGACTATGCATATGGATGAAGAAGATGAAAATTATATAAAATTATCGTTTGGATATGTGAGCTGCAGATATTTGGGCCGAGCTTGTTGAAGCAAGAAAAGCCCAGATAGATATATCACCAATTGAAACTTCTAGTCAATATATGGGAGTCGTAGGCAGTCAACCTTTCAGTTTAGCTAATAATTTAATAGAGACCATGAGTCATAAAAATGTGAATACAATGTTAATTGATACAGATTACAAGTATGATAGATAGACATGTTTTCATGTTAATCTCTATATAAACTGAAAGAAAATTGATGTAAGCTGTTAAATCATTTGATAAGAAAATGGAGAAACTAGGAGCAGCTTCATCCGGTCTCTTCTCCTGTCTCCTTCTCTTGTTCTTGAGTTCAGTTTCAGGAATCACAGATGATCTTCAAGATAAACAGGTAATACTATATACCGATTTTATTATTATGATCTCTTGTTTCTCCTTATGATGGTAATGATGATGATTGATAATTATCCATGAAGGTGTATATCGTCTACATGGGTTCACTTCCTATATACATCTTCTGAAGATTTCTCCATCTTTATTCTTGTGTTTTCTCTCTCTCTCTCAGTTCTCCAGTTGCGACTGTTCTAAGAACTGATACAATTTTCAATCTGACATCTCCTCTTATTGCTTCCTTCTCTTCCCGCGGTCCGAACACCATCGCTGTTGATATTCTTAAGGTAAAATATACAAAACATTAATTTATGATATCTCTTCTGTTTTATTTCTCCGGTTTGAGAGACAATGGTGGATGAATTGCAGCCGGATATAACAGCACCAGGAGTGGAGATCCTCGCTGCATGTTCACCTGATAATTATCCGGGTGATCCGGAACTTCATGACAAACGATTTGTGAACTACACTGTTCTCTCCGGAACTTCCATGTCTTGTCCGCACGTTGCAGGAGTGGCTGCATATATGTCAAGTCGTTTCACCCTAAATGGTCTCCTTCCATGATTAAATCTGCCATCATGATAACCGGTAAGCAAAAACCCTGACACATTCCCTTTCTTGTTGCACAAGTAATTCTCTGTACGTTCTGATATTTCCCCTCTTCTCTCACCTAACCTTTGCAGCTTGGCCTATGAATGCTACTGGAACTGGCTTCACATCGACCGAGTTTGCTTATGGATCTGGACATGTCGACCCAGTAGCCGCTCTAAACCCTGGACTTGTTTATGAATCGGACAAAGCAGACCACATCGCCTTTCTCTGCGGCTTGAACTACAATGTGACTACCCTGAAACTCATTGCCGGTGAAGCCATCGATTGCTCCAAAGAAAACCAAATCTTACCTAGAAACCTCAACTATCCTTCAATGTCAGCTAAATTGTCTAATAACAGCTCATTCACCGTTACTTTCATCAGACCCGCCACCAATGTAGGTGCGCCAAACTCTACATACAAGGCAAAGGTAGTCCCCGGTCACGGATCTAAGCTCAGCGTCAACGTCACACCAAGTGTTCTCTCTTTTGAGACGGTGAACGAGAAGAATTCTTTCAATGTGACTGTTACAGGCAGCGATCTCACCTCAGAAATGCCTTCGTCTGTGAATCTAATCTGGTCTGACGGTACTCATAGCGTGAAAAGTCCCATTGTTGTTTATTCTAAATAAATAAATTCTGAAGAAGCAACATCAAATCACCATCTTTCATCATAAATAATACTATAATCTTTTTTAAGTGTTGTTGAATTTTATGTTTCTGTTTCTTCACTCTATGGTCATTGTTGCTATAAACTGTGATCTTGGTAAAAGTAACTTAAAAAGTTCGATAATTTGAGGTCGAGCAGGATCGATCATTAGATTAACTTAAACTGATTTGTCTCTGTTTTATAGCTGCTGGAGTATAATTGTACAACATTATAATCAAGTTAAAACTAATGATTTCTTTATATCCATCTTATGCTCAATAAACAGAACTATGGAGGGCCGAGTAATCAAATTGGTTCTTTAATTAAAGAGTTGAAGTTTTACAACTTTTACTTTTATTGTTACAAGTTGATTTTTTACTTTAATCCAAAAGTCCGAACATCTCCAACATGTTTAAAACCAAGAATTGCATCAACAAGAGAAAACCACTCAAGGTTGTGACTTTTGACCCTTGAACAACTTTATTTATTAAAGATTAGACTGAGGGAAAATTTCCAACGAGGCTCTTTCTCAGCAGCTTCATCATCATCATCTTCTACTTTATAAAGACGCTCTCTTGAGTCCCTCTCTTTCTCTCTCCTTCTCTCTGAAATTTTGATGGCTTTACTCTCAGCATGTTGGCTAATGATAGAATCCATAGTGATTGATCAAAATGGTTTCTTGAAATGGTCCTACATGAAATTATACATGCACCCTCTTATTCTCTTTCTTTGTCAACTTCTTCTTTGGCTCTATCTATTCTTCTTATGGCTTCTCTCACTTTTTCAAGCGGTTTACAACGCCTTTTTTTTGGTCCTGGTCACGTTCTCTAAGTTATTGTGTTGTTTTCTCCGAGTCATTATGGTCAGAAGGAAAGTTACGTGTAATATTGATTCTAGGCAAGATATCAAGAACACCCTTGTGAACTTGCAACTTTCTAGAAGCATTCACAATCCATTTCCTGCCTTTAGATTTTCATTTAAAGATCAAGTGGATAGTCAAATAAAAGTTCTCCGAGCTCTGCAAGAAGGTGGGATTCTTAAAGAAGAAGCAGAAGAGGAAGCTGAATTTTTCTGCGAATGTGATCAAGAATTTGTTCTTGATGCTGAGGAGGGTGAAGAGAAGGAAGACATTGTGACTGTTATGAACAAAGAGAAGAATTTTGAGTACGAACGTCAGACTATGCCAATGGATCAAGAAGATGAAAATTCTTTAGCCGATGTTGACGAAGAAGAAGAAGAAGAAGAAGATGTTGTAAACTCAGATGCAGAGAATGATATATCTTCTCTAGTAGATAGCGATATAGATCATCATCATCCCTCATCTTTATCTATTACAAGCTTGGAGTCAGTGCTCGTGATAGAGAATCAAACTCATCGAGAAGAAGATGATGAAACCGATGAAGTTTACAAGAAATACTGCGAAAAGATGAGATGGTATGACATCCTCAGCCGCGATAGAACATATGGACTAAGTAAGTCTTTTTGCTATACAAAAAGAAATCATTCGACCAGAACTTACTAACCATATCTTAATTTCGTTAATCTTAATATCTATATTTATTATCATTCCTAGGTGTGATCATAAACCAAGAAACGGCAAGTAGTTTGAGCTTATTGGGGAAAACGGCAGAGAAGAGGCTAAAACAAAGCATAGAGAAGGATCTTGAGCTAGTATATGTTGCTCAGTTATGTTTATCATGGGAAGCTCTTCAGCATCAATACATCACAGTGAGAGAGACTTTGAATCCCGCTGGCTCGAAAGGCGGGTTTTGTAACGATGATCTCTCAAAAGAGTTCCAGAAGTTTCAGGTCTTATTAGAGAGATTCTTGGAAGATGAAAGGTGTGAAGGCAAAAGAGTCTTGAGCTTTGTCCAAAGAAGGTTTGAGCTGATGAGCTTCTTTCAAGTCCCAAGACTTTCAGGTAATTCATTTATTTATTTTATCATAAATATTTACATAATTTTTATATGAATAATATAACTAAGAATTTTGGGAAAATTATATATTATTACTTTTGTTGGTGGGTTACATCGTGTATGAATTGAGAGTTCATACAGTACGATTTTTGATAACGTTGGTTGGAACGATAGGAACCATAATCTTTTTTTTTTTTTATTAGTAATAAATAACAGATTATTATCCCGGTTTCTTCTCTTAGAAAAAATATAAAGCTGTGGTCGAAAGATGAGTTTGAACATATTCCTTGACTAGAATTGTCTAAAAATCTCTCTATCAAAGATTCATGACCTTACTTCTTATGAAAACAGTATAAAATTCCAAGCACCTTTCATTTTAGATACGACGAATCTACAATTAGTTTTAAAATGTAAATTAAATACATTATAATTTGGAATTGTAATTTGCATTTCTAAAATATAGTCAAATTTCGGTTCTAACCGGTTATGTGTTAAGACAACTCACAAGAACAACCTTATCTAGAACGTATTTTAATCAATTAAACTCTTTAAAAATGTCAACTCTATAAGTTGACCAAAAAGAAAAAAATGTGCTTACAAAATTCAAAGCAATTTTGAATTTAAGTGTTCGTATAATTTCATACGATATTCTGTTAAACTAATTATACTGTTTTCAATCTCTCTTTNATTTTCTTTTTTTTTTTTTTTTTTTTTTTTTTTTGCTTTTTTAAAAAGGATATAACAGAAACGGACGTCATGAAGGAGATAAAGAAAGAAAGGACAAACAAGTGTTGAAAGCGATAGAGAGATGCATTGAAGTCTTCTATGACTTTGTGAAAGTAGACATCAAGAGACCTTTGATGTGGGAAAGACTTAAAGTCTCTCTTGTGAATTCTCCTCTTATGGAGCTGGAAGATCCTAGAGACATTAAGCTTTTTCTTGACCTAAAAAATTCACTCCAAAAGGTAAATCTTTCAAGTCTTTAACTTTCCCAATTTTTAACAGTTTTACTAATAAATCTTAACATTTGGATTTGTGAAGAAGGAACAGTTGCTGAAGGATGTAAAAGGCAACAAGAAGAAGACTTGGTTCAAGAAGAAATCTTCTAACATGGAAGAAGATATTGAGAAAGATGAATACTTTATGTTAGTGAGATTCATAGTGCTAGACTTAAAGCTTGTGTCTAGAGTTTTACACATGTCTTTGGTCTCATCCTCACACCTGGAGTGGTGTCAACAAAAGCTCAACAACATTAATTTCAATGGTGGCAAAATCTCTAGAACTTCCTCCCCTGTTTTATTCCCATCTTGATTTCACAAAGTATGGTTTTTGGCCACTTGTAACTATTGTTCTACTATGCCAAGTCTATCACTACAGAATCACCAGAGAGACAGAGAGAGAGAGAGAGAGAGAGAGAGAGAGAGAGAGAGAGCAAGAAATTAA